>JBAWJX010000108.1:0-64404 GCA_037356095.1 Xylaria sp. Z21 | reverse complement strand
TTATAATTAATATAATAAAATATTAAATTAATATAATAAATTAATAAATAAGTTTATTAATTAATAAACTAATTAATTAAATTAATTATTAATTATAAACTATAGTTATAATAAACTAATTAAAACAATTAAAATTAATTAAATATATAATTAATTTATTTAAAACTGCTTTTTTTTAACTTTTTTTAAAAAATTTTATTTTATAAAAATAATATTAAATTTTTTTTTTATTTTATACTTTAATACTAAAAAACTTTTAACTAAATTATTTTATTATAAAATATTTTAATATTAATATTATTAAAAATATTAAAATTTTTTAATTTTTAAAATATTATATACTATTATTTCGAAATTTCGACAGGCAGACACAATGCTCCAAGCCGGGAAAATGCTTGCTAGATTGTAACATCCTGCCTACAACGCGTACCCTAGCCTGGGGTGGCGCCCTAAGGTAATCAGCAGTGGGATTTCTACCTGGTATATATGGCAGCCTTATGGGCAACAACATTTCTGCTTTTCCAGAATTCGGCATCGCGCTAAGATTTAAGCTCTTATAGGCTTACAGCAGTATTTCTGCTACCAGATCTACTGTAGATCTAGACCCACATTAAATGCCCCCATAGAGCTTAGAGTATCGGCTTTTATAGATCACAGTTACACAGATTAAGGTGATCTACTAGCACCGCGCTAACATACCTATATGATGCTGTAGACCTGTACGATGACGCTGAGATGATCTTTTGTACATAAGAAGTCTCTCTACGTATCTTCGCGAAGCGGTTTATGAGTTCTGTGTATGCTATTTTCAACTTCGACTGAGCACCTAATCGTCTGGATCATATTGTGTTTTTCTGCGCCGCCCTCGGGCAGAAGCGGGCCCGAATAGGAATTCCACACCTCTTACCAACAGCCAACAGTACCAACTATATATATGCCCTCGTTTCAAGTCTTATTTCATACCCATTTATTATTACATCTAGTATGAAAAAGACACCAAGTTATAAGGCCAAAGACAAAAATCATTATGGTGTAAGCACTTATGTTCGCCCTCCCCCTCTCACCTTTTCTTCTTGCTGTGATACACCACATTCGAAGAAGTGCGAGGTGTGGTGTGGTACTTACCGCGTACCTTATGGTGGGAATCCCCTTCTGTTCAGGGATGCCCACACATCGCGCGGTCCCCCACACCTAACCCCTGCTAGTTGGTGGGCCAATCACTTGGGAAAGCAAAGTATGCAGTACTTCCCAGCTGGGTTGATGTATCTAGCGTAGTATTCTTCTCCTTTCTCCTAATTCGCGGCTGCTTCCCGGACCTTTATTCGACCCCAACAATACGCAGTCTAAATAGCTTGTACTGTCTTCGGAGCAAACACGGTAGATGGCCTGAACAAGGAGTGTTACACGCGGGGTAGTGCAGATGCTACCCAGTGCGTCACTCACTGCCTGCTCGGATGCAACAAATGTCCTATGCCGTAGTATTAGCGCCCCCCTGGCGTCTTAGGTCTCAGCCTTTCACTTCACCAACAGACCAACAGACCAAGGGAGAGAAATTCTTGCAGCAAGCGTTCCAATGTATCAGACCCCGACCTTCAGCGACCGCTCGAGATTACGCGTGGCCAGAGCCTCGCGACTACCAGAGTCTCATACTTAATCGTGATAAGCCTGGAGCACTCGCGGGCTTCGTTACTCGTCAACGCTTCAGCTCACTCTCCAAACTCTCACTAATTAAGCGGACACATCTTGTGAGTAGAGCGTCAAGCTCACCAAAGGTGCGACCATGCATTCGACCGACAACTCTACTCAGGAGTATGATCTTGGCGCCATGGAACCCAGCTCACCGCTCTCCGGTCGGGGGCTAGTTAATGAGGCAGGCACTCAAATGGATGACTTCAACTTTCTCACAGGCTGTCGCTTCTACGTAGTCGCGGCGGTGTAAGTCTACTGCTACTATTATCGGCTTATATCGCATTAGCTCACTCAATCATTAGGCTTCAACTTGCTCTGTTCCTCGTGAATTTTGAGATCACCATTGTGAGCACAGCGCTCGTGTCTATCTCAAATGACCTCAATGATTTCAGCAAGACGAGCTGGGTTGTCACGGCATACTTGATCACCTATACAGGTACATTATCGCCGCATCGCTGCTGTCGTTGTCACTGTGGCATACAGCTGACGCTCCACCAGCCGGTCTCGTTATCGTTGCTAAGCTCAGCGACATCGCTGGACGCAAGCGAACCTACCTCTTGGCATTGTTGATATTCACTGTATTCTCAGGGGGCTGTGGCGGTGCCCAGACCATGGTTCAGCTGTACGTCAAGCCGTCTTCGATACCATCTCGCTGTGGTCAAACTAACGCTGAACCTCTTCTAGTATCGTCTTCCGGGCGTTTCAAGGCGTGGGTGGAGGGGGCCTCTATGCTGTCGCCTTCGTCATGCTCTTCGAACTTGTCCCGAAGAACAAGTACCCCCTGCTGCTAGTAACTTCGGTGGCCTTGGCGGTCCTAGGTAACGCGCTCGGCCCAATCTTCGGCGGACTGATCACCCAGCGCTCAACCTGGAGATGGGTTTTCCTCCTCAAGTGCGTCATCCCCAGTCCGTCATTCCACTTCGCTAACGTCGCTGTAGTGTTCCTACCGGTGCTGCCGCTATACTGTGTGTGCTTCTCTCCGTACCTAATGATTACCCCTATCAGGGGCTAGGCGTGGAGAAATCAAACCCCAAGCCGAAGCTCTCCAGTATCGATTTTACCGGCGCGTTTCTCATGCTGTTGGCCCTGGCCCTTCTAATAACTGGGCTAAATGAGGCTGCATCTACGCTAGTGTGGATCTCTGGTACCGTTCTCGCGCCTATAATCGTCTCCGCGTTCGCCTGGGCCGCATTCTTCATCTGTCAGTGGTGGTACGTGCATTCAGGAAGCTCGATTCAATCAGTCTTTCCTTGGACGTTCTGCCAGAGCCGGCTAGTTATGGGCATCATCCTGTTAGTGTGACCATTCGCCATCCCTCTTGTAACACCCTGGAGCTCTTGCTGACTTGATCAGGAACTCGTTCTTCACGGGAACGGTCAGCATTTCATTGATTATCCTGCTGCCGATCCGCTACCAGACTACTTTGGGGGTGGGGCCACTTGAATCTGGAGTCAAACTGCTCCCGTTTGTCTTACTTACGTCAACTGGCGCCGCTTTGACGGGCGCATTAGTCAAGAACCGTCGGATCGCTCCCGTGTATGTGGCTCTGTGTGGTATCATCCTCCAGATCGCTGGGCTCGCGGCTCTACCCTCGATTGCACCCGCGGATACAGGAGTTTACGGGCTTCAGGTGATAATTGGGCTGGGCGCTGGCTTCAACATTGGAGTTGTCACTCTTATGACTCCTTACGTGGTCGAACATAAAGACCTTGGTAAGTGCTTTCTACATTAGACGCGTAGAAAAGCTAGGTTAGCTAACAACTACTTAGCTGTCGCTACCGCCGCCGGTACTCAGTTCAGGTTCCTAGGAAGTGGGGTCGTAGTGTCCATAACCACTGCAGTCGGCAATAGCCTAGTGAAAGCGCAGCTCGCCGGTATCCTGTCTCCTCTGCAGATCCAAGAGATATTCAGGTCATCAGCGAGCATCAACGATTTATCGCCGGAACTCGAGGACATGGTGAGAAGAGATTTTATCAGTAGCTTTAATGTTCAGTTCCGCATCGTCCTCGGATTCGCTGTTGCCTCGCTTATTAGTATTGTATTGCTCTGGAAGAAAAAGCAAATCCTGGTAGATTGACTACGAGAGATGTCAAGCCTTTCCTACATCAAGTTATCAGTCATCAAGGCTCACTTATACGATATCTGGACACCGTATTATCATCGAGCCAACTCTAGGTGATAGGTCACGTCATATGAATGGCCGAGATAAAAGACACCATAATGGATCGCTGGGTGAACTGCGACTCACTAAGTACGAAGATACGAAAAGGCACAGATGCATTGCGCAATTGAGTTAGTAGTTAAGTAATAAATCTAACCAATCAACTACTATAAGATATATCACGCAGGGATACTACTATGGGGCCATCTTGGCCCAGATGCTGGGGAATAGAAGTCCACGATTGAATTCCAAATTGAATGCGATGATCTATGTCTACATTTTAAGTGACATGTTATCCTATTTGTTTCAAACATACATCATTTATTGACTAGCAAGGCGTGCTATAATACACTAATTAAGGTGCAAAGGCTCCGCTGACCAGGACAACTCTCATCATACCTTGTACTTTGTACTATGTTGTTGGTTCCGGCTCTCCGGATTGCAACACACCCGGGGTAAGCCCCTTACATGTTACAACGTCGGCGATTGCTTTGTTCTAGCAGCCGGCGAGCAAGGCTAGGCCTCTTTCAGTCTTTCTGCCGCTTTGTCCTAGAAATGATAGCTACTATTCAGGATTTATTTTTAGACTGCGGCCAACGAACTTTATTACATACAACATACAACCCCAGGAGCTCCTCATAGACGAACGAGAATTTTCTCGTTCCTCTTCACTCTGGCATTCGTTTTTCTAATAACAAGAATCGGGTTGCGCATATACTACCCCTCGCAAGCCTTATTTTCTGACCTTCTACAATGTTTCGAACAACCGAACGGCTCATCCCGAATCTTGTCGGGCGGTTGTCGTTAGAAGACCGACGGTTCGCCACTATTGTGAATATAAATGAGAATCCCAAATATCAGCACTTGACTTTCCGCGACCTCGACAATGCATCTAATAAAGCAGCATGGTTTATTCAAGATAATCTCAAAAATGAGAAAAAGTTTCTATACATGGGGCCAAATGACATCAGATACCTCATCTGGGTCCTGGCGGCTATGAAAACTCACAAATGTGTAAGTTGCGCCAGTACAAATATCTCCTGTGACTTTGAGCTCCTACCCAGGTCTAAATAGGTATACATGGTTTTTTCATAAGGCGTTAACATATTAGCAGGTTGTTCTTCCATCCCCGGGCAACACCGCCGCAGCCAATATCAGTTTATTCCACAAAGTGGGCGCGACGACCCTTTTGTATGGCCCCGAAGCCCTTGACATGCTGTCTCCACTCCTCACTGCTACGAAGGACATACTGAAGTCGATTATGACCATGAGCTACACGGAGCTTTTAAATGACGCTCTAGTGAAACCGTACCCGTTCGAGGGGACCTTCGACGAACTTCAGGACAGGCCATTTATGGGTCTTCATACCTCCGGCACCTCGGGCCATCCAAAGCCTATCTACTGGAACTATTCAGCCGCAGCGACTATTCCATCATTCCTTGACCCAGGCGCACATGACGAAGATGCGCATGGTCCAAGTGCACTTCGAGAGCTCCTGCATAGCTCGACTGTAGCATCGTTTTTTCCTTTATTCCATGTAAGCAGCTCAATTCGTCAAGCCGTAACAGTTATTCAACTGACGCAAAATATTTTCAGTTTGGTGGCATCGCTCCATTATTGGCAAGCCTCCACTGCGAGAATTCGGTGGTTCTACTGCATCCTGGAATCCGTCCGACACCGGCAAATGTTGTCGCGACGCTTCAACTTGCCAAATGTACGGCGGCCTTCATCCCTCCCGTCATCTTAGAAGCGATGGCAGATTATCTTCCCGCACTACATGCGCTAGAAAAATTGGAATTTGTCGGGTATGCTGGGGGGGCTGTTAACCCTGCTCGTGGGCAAGAGCTGGCCAAACACGTTCGACATTTTGCCCCCATACTGGCAAGCACGGAGGGCGGAGGGATTCATACCATCACATCGGGTGACAGTTCATGTTGGAATAACTTCAAGTTCGCGGACGTAGGCCAGCGAATGGAAGAAATTGCCCCTGGGTTCTATGAACTTGTCTTCCCCCGTACCGATCTAGTCAATCGTTCCAACGCCTTTTTCCATACGTATCCACACCTGGAAGCGGAATACCGTACAGCCGACCTCTTCTCTCCCGTCGAAGGCAAAGACGGTTGGTGGATTTACCGTGGTAGGGCGGACAACTGGATGACGTTGTCGACTGGTTTAAAGATGGACCCAACGGACATGGAAAACATGATAAATTCCCATCCAGATGTCCGAGGAGCACTGATCGCAGGGTCATACCGCTTTAGGCCATGCTTGCTAGTCGAGCTTAAAGAACCTCCTATTGACAACACAGCCCGGGCTCTAGCCCTCGACAGATTATGGCCGACTATTACCGTGGCTAACAATGGGGCGCCTAAACTCGGACGCATTCCACGGGAACTGGTAATATTCGCATCTGATTCAAAGCCATTCTCGCGAGCAAGCAAAGGAACAATACAACGAGCCCTAACGGTCGCTGGGTATGCTGAAGAAATTGATCAGGCATATGATATGGCTGGGGAGGACCTACTCGCCGGTGGATTGCCATCCCTGAAATCAACCGAAATTCCGGACATCGTTCTTTTACTCAGAGCCTTATTCTCCGAGACTATTCACGATACCGATGGAGGTTTCTCTCCTGATGATGATTTGTTAACGCAAGGCCTTGACTCTCTTGGGACTTCCGTCGTTGTAGCGCGATTGAAGGCCACTCTACGAAAATATGGTGCAAGTGAAGAGAAACTCTTGCTCATAAAGAATCAGCTGATATATAAAGAGGCTACCATTGGTCGTATAGCAAGTGCTATATCAGCTATCTTGTCTAGTCCCGGAGGAGTTGAGGAACATGCGGCATCAACAGACCAAGAGACCCTAGACCAATTACTGCAGACCTACGAGCACAGGTTACAGGCCGTCGTACGCAGAGATACGACACATCCTACGCAGACTCCACTGAATGGGCACACAGTTATACTAACAGGGTCGACGGGCTCTATAGGGTCGTACATCCTAGCCTCGCTCATCGCTAGGAAAGATGTCAGGAAAATATTCTGCCTCAACCGAAGCTCAGACGCGCCACTTAAACAAGCAGCGTCATTCAAATCTCGTGGGCTTCCTGATTTGGGCGCAGATACTAATCGTGTTGTATTTTTACGGACCGCGCTGCACGAGCGGCATCTTGGACTCCCCGAGGACGTATATGCTACACTTTTACACGAGACTACGACGATTGTCCACAATTCCTTCCCAGTCAACTTCCTCCTTGGCCTTCGAACTTTCGAACCCCAACTACAGACCCTAGTTAACTTGCTTCAACTCGCTAGTTGTGGCGAAAACAATCCGCCGATGCTTTTCATGTCGAGCATTAGTGCTGGGATACCTTTGAGAGGACCTAACAGCGTCATTCCAGAAGCAGTGGCTAGCAGGGATGATGCTATGAACATCCTGCAGCAGGGGTATGCCCAGTCAAAGTACATATGCGAGAGACTGCTAGAGACGTTTTCTTCGTTATCAGAGACTAGTAGGGCCGCCGTTCTTCGTGTGGGACAAGTTTGCGGGCCAATTGAAGGAACTGGAACCTGGAACCCATCAGAATGGGCACCTTCTCTGGTGATCAGTTCGAAATTCATTGGTTCTCGTCCAAGATCTATCGGTAGACGCTCGGTCGACTGGGTTCCTATTGATAAGTTGGGCGACATCGTTTCGGAGCTCATCTCGGCTACTTCAAGTCAAGAAGCTAAGGCCTTTACAGTATATAATGTTGTGAACCCTCATACGACTCCATGGGATGACCTTCTTCCGGCCTTGGAGAACATCGCACCGGAGGCGGTAGAGGCTGACGAATGGATCCGTCGTTTGGAGGAGAGCAATAAGGGGTATCACGTGATCAATCAGAACCCAGCGCTCAAACTCGTTGACTTCTACAAGCAGGCAATGTTGAGCGGCCAAGTGGAAGTTTCCACAGAAATAGATAATCTCCTTGGAGCTAGCGATACGGCCAAGAGCTTGCCACGCCTTGAACGGGCGCACCTTCAACGTTGGATGCAAGGCTGGGGAATCTAAGGGCAGCTTCCTATCTCTTTCATGTCATTGACAATTCGGCTTGTGGTTTATGTTATGATTCAGGGAGGGGGGATCCTAGGTCTGTTATGTTGGGTCAATGAACCCCAAGGAAAGCTTGGAAATCCACTCGTTAGTTTCTAGTCGTAGTTCATTAATTTCCTAGTTCCTTCCTAGCTGGATTTACATACCAGGACGACTCAGTTGAGGCTCTAGTCGTACTATATAATTCAAACACTGGCTCAACCGCTGATCTCCACATATTCGGACGCCCAATCCCCGGTTAAAGAGCCAACTCCTGCTCCGACGGCCTGCAATCTTTGCGCATCTAATAGGAGATCCTCCTTAGTTAGCCCCGGCCAAACAGCCATCCATCTTCCTGCCATCTTAATCTTGACCGGCCTAGCATTCCAGACTACGCTCGTTATAACCGGATCGCCTAATTCTAGGGTGTTGGTAACGCTCTCTCCAGGGAGCAGCGTGACCAGTGAATCCGCCCCCGGTGGCATCAGCCTACTAATCTTGATCGCATCGATGTGAATTGGTTGACTAGCGCCGGCTGGTATAACGTGCACCAGACCTAATCTAAGTGCGGCCGGGTCGAGAGGTGAATTCCACTTCAAGATCGTTGCGGGTATTGAAGGGTGGTTGTTTGTAAGTGATACCATGATACTACGACATGAATCGGAGTATGGGGTGATATTCAGTTGGATATTGGCCAGGAACGATGCTTGAGCCATTGGTACTTTTGCCATACATCTAGTGAATAGTTGGTGCGGAGAATTATCGTAGTAGTGGCTGCGAGTGCCAGGATGACAGAAAAGACTTGAAAATAACTACCGACATGTCGGACGTCCATGCGTAAAGCATTTAATGGAATACGTTACACATACGAGGAAGTTTCAGTTATGTTTATGCCTGTAGGTATGGTAGGCTGACTAGTCTATCCGGATGCCACAAGAATTTTGATGGGCTGCCATGGGTCAACCCCAAAATCCAATCGATTTCGTATCCCTTCATTAAGGAGAGCGGGGGTTATCCTAAATGACTCTAGACTACTACCTTCCTGAAGCCTTTCTGAGGTCCACCGTTTCGCATCTATTAGTCTTCGGTTTCCACCAATCATTGGCTTCTCCCAAGCTAGATTTGGGTTGCGACGATCTCAAGACCGGAACAAAATCACTGCACCCCCTAATATTCCACCCATCTTCCATCAGTCCACTTTTCCGCTGCTTCAAATCCGCGAGTTGGGATCAAGTAGCTAAGTTTGACGAGATTCTCTTGGCATTGCAGGAAAGATCCACGAGTGTCGTAATCTACCTTGTCCTCCAATTAAACATAATATGCCCATGAGATTTGGCCATATAGTTCTTGCGCTCAGAATTAGGAAGGCGATGGTTTATTGTTCTTGTTCTCAAATACATCTATGAGAGTCCCCATAGCCCATCATGATCTATTTTTCGACAGTAGCCATTGGAAAGTTTCGTTGCTGGAATAACTTGATCATTCAGTTGCCAATATGAAGGCTGTCGCTATCATCTCATGCCTCGCTACGCTAGCCAATGCCGCCGCGGTCAATCTCCAAGGCGCATCGCCAATTACTGTGAAGATCGAGAAGGTTGGTAATAGTGAGGTGAAGGCTAGCATTACCAATGTCGGCGATGTAGCTATGAGGGTGTTGAGAGCCGGCAGTATTCTCGATTCATCGCCTATTGAGAAGGCAACGGTTGTGCAAGGGGGTATGTGGATGTGTTCATGAGCCCACATGAATGAGCTTGGCTAAACGTATTGTAGCAAACAAGATTCCCTTCACAGGAATCCGCCTCTACATCCATACGGCTGATTTACAAGATGAAGCCTTCCAGACCATTGGCGTCAAGGAGACCGTCAAGGTCCAATGGGATGCCGCTAAGTTCCACGACCTTAGTGCTGGCGGCGACTTCAATATCACCATGCACGGTAGTCTTCGATACGCCGAGGAGGGTAGCAACCAGATCGCAGGTCAACACGTCTACAACTCCAACGTCATCCAAGCCAATGTCGATGGTTCACAGGCCGCCAAGGTTCATAATGCCTTCCACGAAGCGCAGAAAGCGAAGCGGGTTGTCATCCAGAGCGACTGTAGCAGTTCGCAGAAGACCGTCGTCAACGCCGCCCTTGGCGTCGCGAAGACCTACGCCCAAAATGCACAATCAGCCGCCAGCGCTGGGACGAAGCTACAAGAGTACTTCAAGTCGACCTCTACCAGCACCAAAAACACCGTCGTGGACGTGTTCAGCAAAATAGCTACTTCTGTAGTCAACAGCGGTACAAGCGGCAGTGCAGGGCTCTACTGCACTGATGTCGCCAATGCGTGTAGCAACGGTGTCGTTGCCTATACTTCCCCAGGAGCTAGCAATGAATTTGTAAGTCGCCCCTAAATGTATTAAAGCTTTATTAAAAACAGTCAAATGAAGCGAGTGTATTATAGAGTGTCTTTCACTCATACCTGGTTTCTTCATATATAATAAGGCCAATACTAATTCTTCACTATAATAGATGGTGATGTGCCCGTACTGGTTCCAATTCCCAGCTACTGGCAATACTTGCCACATTGCCGACCAGCCGTACGTCATAATTCACGAAGCTACGCATCTTGTTGCAGTGAAGGGTACCGACGACGTCTGTTATGGCTACGATGGCTGCGTAACTGTGCTCGGCAATTCACAGTCGCTCAACAACGCTGATTCTTATGCTCTTTATGCTAATGCAATTCATGTTGGTTGTTAAATTCTGTTTGAAGCAATGCGAAATCCCATTGATGCTGTATGGGGTGCTAAAATCAAAAACAAGCTGTTACCACTTCTCTTGGTATTACAGTATTTCATCATGGGGAACGACATCGATGATTTCGAAGAGCGAAGCCGCAGGGTCAACCCCTGTCTAGCGACAGATTACAAAGGATAATAGATTACGCATATGAGAATTCTCTATGTGGGCACTGACTCTCATTCACCATTACGAAGACCAAGTTCAATCGAGCAAGATATGCTCAGCAGGACCTCGTTGCCATTGCAGATCCATGTCCCATGTCTATGACCCTCTCTAGGTGCCACAGAGCACAGCGACAGCTACCGTAAAGGCAGAATAATCAAACAATGAGACTGTTCTAGGCAATATTCACGGAAGCGACGGTGTCCGTATATCCCCGACAAGAGACACTATGTAATGTTGATGATAACATACCTCTATTAGTCTACTTCGTAATAATGATTTGAAGTGCTGTGCCCCTATATTGGGGCCCTGAGAGCTGAGCCATTGGAGATAATATCCTCTTCACTATTTCTCCTTGATGACCATAACCAGGTCCTTCACATCTTGTTTGAAGCATCCAGTTTCATCATAGCTTGCAATTTCTAGGATGATCTCAACTAGCTCCCTCTGAGTGCGGCAATACAAGTACAACCCAACAGTGGGATTCTGGACATGAGCTCTGACGGAAATGGGCCTCGGTTTGGTCGTTTGCATACGCTTCAATATGTCGACGACGTCCTTGTGCGTATCGAGGCTTTTGAGACAGAAATTCATGATGATTTCTCGAAGCTCGGGACGGCTAAGTCCGCGAAGGAGATGTCTGAAATCGGACGTCCGAGGGCGTAGTGGGATCTTGAGTCTAGGAAATCGTGTTCGGCTAAGCGGCTCGGCTCGATTGGGACTGGTGCGTTGCGAGATGGAGACTCCGTTGATACGCCAGGTCGGTTCGATGTAGTAAGATCTGTTTTTCCCTGTATTAGTCTCCCTCCTGCGGCCTTGAGCAAACTGTAGCCCTCGGATTCTTACCCACGAGGATCCGAGCGTTCTATCATATCACGGAGTTTCTTCAAAATATCCTCCTCAGAATCTACCTTGCCGTCACTATCGTAGGTATTGATCGTGAGTGTCATTTTACAGAGTTGAAACGCGGAAGATGGGCAATGGTCCCTGCGAGGGTGCTTAGGTAACGTCGCAAGCAAGATCGAGACTGGAGCTGATACGGTAAAGAGAAGAGTAGGAAACGTGATAGAATGTTCACTTGGTTATGCCCACATACCTCTTACCCACTCTCAAGTACAGTGCAGACAGGAAGCCATTATTTGGTAGCAGCGACACCCAATATGGTTTTTTTTTGAACATCTAGGTAGTGGCTCTTTCGCTTTTCAAAACATGGTGAAGTCACCACCGACCGCGACAGCAAATACACCTTGCTAGATTCAAAGTGACGTCGTGTGCTCAGTCTCACTTGCCAGAAAACATTTCGGAATCAGAGACTGTCAGTTGCGATTCAAAGGCCAAGCCTGGCGGCAGAAGCCTAAACACCCAAGTGAAAGTTAGTTGTATTAGGCTTCGGTTTTTAGACCTGTGCACATACTTATACCAATCTGTGCTCTATCACGTCTATTCTAATTTTATCTTATTTCTATATGTCCAGAGTTTTGATCTACTTCGGTCGTTGGGCGCCCACGTGGGCTTCTAACCCAACCCATGGGGTCTACTTGAGCGTTGATCTCAACCCCGTTAGTGCGCAGGTATATGATAAGCTCTTATAGTTGATAATACTGTTTCGTATGAGAGCCTAAGGATGGTATTAGTCGCTGATAAATTTGGCGGTGCATCAAAACACGATCAACTTGTTTCACGACGAGGTCTAGCTAGAGGTTGAGACGGCGGAAGAGTAAGCAGGCACATGGAAACCAAATGCGACTAGGCGAGATTCCTAGGCCTTTACTTGTTGCATAATACCTCATATAGGAAACAGCTCCATTCAATTGAGAATATGTACGGCGGATCTAAGGCCTTGAATGTGTTGAGAAGACAAAATAAAATCAAGCCCACACCTCGGACATCACACGAGTCCGATAGTCGAGCTCGGATCCGTGGTAGGCGACTGTCAATTAATTAAATCCCCCGAAATCCGTTATCTCTTTCCCGATCAAGTCGACAGTTAACGTTGATTGAATGGTCCCATAATTAGAAGTTACAGTTGTAGTGGGTGACGGAGCATGGAGACGTTGTGCGGAGGATGGACGTAATCAACCGCCCAACAGCCTAGGATGAATCGAACTTGGCAATGGGGTGAACGTTCTAAATCCGGTGCAATGGAGTTCCTAAAGCGGTAATGGCCCTTTTATGCGTAGCCTGATTGGCTGTGGTGCGTGGAAAGGCAGGGTTCAATTTTGGCTGTTTTAATATTATGCAGACCCTTGAGCAACGGTGCATTTCGTACTAGTTCATCTTCCGCAGAAGCCCGAGGACGCCTACTTGGGCAGTATATGATATCTCTCGAACTACTATGTAAGTAAGCACAATCATTGAGGGATAATTAATAGTCCTATACAAAACCTTGCGAGACCCTCGGTGTCCGATGACACCGAACCTAGAACAACCGTTTCATGGAAAGTCGGATTTGTGAAGTCATCTCTGGTTTGAGTATACAAACCATAGAAATATATATATGTGAAAGCCTTCATGCCCCTTTTATAGTAGTGCCTTGAACCCATTAATCGAATATCGTATTTGTGTAGGTCTTATTATTATCATCATGGTTGCCATCAAACTGTTCGCTTGCGCGCTCCTTGCCGGCGCATCGGTCGCCCAGAACACCACTCTTCGCTACATGCCCTTTGGTGATTCTATTACCGAGATTATCTGCTGGCGTGCTATGCTATGGGAGAAATTGCAGAGCACTGAATTCGCTTCGGTAAACTGGGTCGGCTCAGGAAGGACTGAGAATAACTGCGGAGACTCAAAATATGACCGCGATAATGAAGGCCACTCGGGATTCCTCGCTATCAACATCGCCAACAACAAGCAGCTAGTCGGTTGGCTCAACACTAACCCTGCAGATGTTATCACGATGCATCTTGGTACGAACGATATTGTCCAGCAGAACAAGCCAGTTGATCAAATCATCGCCGCCTTCACAACACTAGTCGGCGTGATGCGGGCTAGCAATCCGAACATGAAGATTATTGTAAGCGTTTGAAGACACTCCTTGTTGATTTAACCACATCCTAGGAGGGAAGTAGGTTAACGCTCTGTTTAGGTTGCACAAATCATTCCCATGGGCCTGGGTAGCTTCAACACCGCTATTCAGAATCTCAACAAGGCCATCCCGACATGGGCTCAGGGGCTCAACAAGACAGAGTCGCCGATCTGGGTCGTCGACCAGTACACCGGGTTCAATGGTGGCAGTGATCTACGCGATGGCGTACACCCCAATCAGTCCGGCGACACTAAGATGGCTAACATCTGGTACCCAGCGCTTGTTCACGCGCTTGAGGTTGCGAAAGCCGACAAGTTGGCGGCTGCAGCTGCTGCCGAGAAAGTGGAGGTGCCATTCACCGCTTGAGGGTTAAAATAGGAGTTGAAATTTCTATCCTTCTAAGCGTCCAACTCTAGTCTACTTCAATATCATTAAGTACACCTGGTATAATAGACCCTCGTAATCGCAAAGTAAATACGTAAAAGAAGTCAGCCGTGAATTACTTCCTTCTCTACCTAGGCTGTGTCACTCCGATCACGAAGCCCAATACCAACCCTCATACCCCCCGAGAAAGAGCCATTCGGCATGGAATACTGCTTAATCTTTTCCTGTCCATTGGAGTACAGAAGTCGTAGTTCGTGAGTAGACACGCCAAGACAACTTTGCACGCGGAGTTGCGGCCGGGGCAGGCCCTTGGGCCGTCCCCTGAGCCGGGCGTAACGGCGCCGGGAATGGTGAATCGATGGCGATCCTCACGCCTAGGTAGTTTTCAAAGCTTGAGAAACTGCATTGGGTCAAAAATGCACGGGGCCTTATCATATCCATTCAGACTTAGGCATCCTATGGGTACCAACACTCATTACCTTACCTGCAGACGGTTCGGACCCGACTGGCAGTTGGATAGGCGTCCGAAGTAGTCGGGAGAGAGCCAGAGGGGCTAGCTAAATATATATGAAAAATAAAACGCGATCTGATCTAATCAATATAACCCCTGGCTCCGTGCCACCCGCACCGTCTCAATAATTGTATGCAATTATATAATTCATCCGCTTACGCGTAGTCCCCTAGGGACACACTTATTTGTGCCAGTATACGGGAGATAGTAACTATTATACTCAACTGGTTTTTCTCCTCGTTTCCTAGTATTCGCGAAGTTACGATTTTACAAGTGCTCTAGACTAAACGCGAAAGCGAAAGCGAAAGCGAGTGAGATATCTTGGCACTATGTAGCCAATCAGAGCCGCTTCCCGCAATAGCGCCGTCTCGGCGAAGGCTTAGATTTTGTTAGCTAGCTGCTGTAATTTGGCATCTCATTGCAGATACAAACGAATTTACTTTGAGTAGGCTTCTCGTCGATGTCATTCATTCTCAGTAGGATGAGCCGCCAGGCGACGTGGCGTAGTAGTCACAGCCCCTTCGAACTCGTTCTACACAGGCGTAATACTCCCACCCGATACTATCATAGCGCTGACAGCTAGGTCGTCTGGTCTGCGACGCGAACTAAGGACCCAACTCATTACCGGTATTCCAAAAGACTCTAGGTTCTAACTATAAAGATGAAGATGAGATAGCTTCATCTGCATAAGGATTACTATAACGGGATTCTACTGAAAGTATATGATATATATAAGAGCGAACAGTTGTTCGATGTCGTTCCGGTTCAACCAGTATCACAGCACCATCCTCGAGAACAACTCATCGCCATTTCTTCTCACACTCTTTTTTTCTTAAGGAACTGCCCATATTTTGAGCCCTGTTAAGATGCGCGCCACTAGCTCTGCGGTCTTCAGCCTCTTTGCCTCGTTCGTGGCCGCTGCCCCCTCAAGCTCAGCGATCCAAGCAAGACAGGATTACTATGCTAGAGCGCCATGCACGGAGAAGACGGCGCTTCGACGCCGAGAATGGTCCGCTATGTCTAAAGATGAAAGAAAGCAGTACATCAGCGCAGTGGAATGCCTCATGTCAATGGGGAGTCGGTATCCTGTAGGCGAGATCCCCGCCAGCGACAATTACTACACAGACTTCGCTGCCCGCCACACCGAGCTCGCCCTCAACGTGCACATGTCTGGCTCTTTTCTATCCTCTCACCGCGAGTTCATTAGCATTATGGAGGATTCTCTACATAGCTGCGCATACCCCTCCGACATGGGACTCCCGTACTGGGATTGGCCGGCTTATATCGGTACACCCCTGAGCGAGAGCACCCTTTTCGACGGGAGCCCACTCTCGCTCGGAGGGAACGGCGAAGCGGTACCAGGACAAAGCAGTTATATGATCAGTTCCCAGTCTTGAAGCAAGGCGACTCGATCCCCACCGGATCTGGAGGCGGATGTGTGGTGGAGGGGCCCTTCGCAAATACTACCCTCTACCTTGGGCCGTTCCCTATTACTGATACTTGAACCGGTCTACCGGAAGACTGGACAGAGAAAAATCCACACTGCTTCACCCGGAACCTGAACGATGCGGCATTGCAACTCCTTAATAACGCCGACCGCGTCGAGAGCCTCATGGCTGCTAAGAATATCACCGACTTCCAAGTTCAGTTGAATGCCATCTATCGGGGAGGGCACATTACGGTCGGTGGCCCGATGATGGACTTCTTCGTGGGCTCACTTGATCCGGCTTTTTTCTTGCACCACGGGCAGATTGACCGGTTGTGGACCACGTGGCAAGCCCAGGATCTGGCCTGCAGGAGATACTCCTACAATGGCACCGATACTTTTATGAACCCGCCAGACACCCCCAAGGTCACCAACACCACAGTCCTTGATTTTGGTGTTCTCGGGGGAAAGGTTACTTTAGAGGAGATCGCCAACCCTATGTCCGGCCGATACTGCTACCAATATGTTTAGTCCTTTTGCTCCTTCTTTTCTGTAGATACTTGTGTGCCGATATTCGAGCCTGGATCCCTCAAAATCAATCAGTTACCCCATATATATAGATGCATCGAGACCTGGGAGTTTCGGTAGTCAATTGATCATTCTATTAAACCCTACACTAGGCTTTCACCTGATTATGGAACTTAGTTCGCATGTTAGTAACCTTCCCTTCATGAATGCCCCGGAAACATATGAGAACCACATTTTAAAGGAGACACATAGTGCTGACAGCTCAAGAAATGAAGTTGCGATAGCCGCTCGTGATTGTTGACTTGTAAAGGGCACTAGGGCAACTAATTCGTACGTCGGGCTCGACGAAGGGAGTGCAATATACATAGGATCGGCCAGAAGAAATCGAGTCGATGTCATTTGGTGACGCGAATCAAACTATGATCGAGATAGTGGGAATGGACTAGCCGACCTAGGGAAAAATATAGTATGTGCAAAGTTTAGCCGCGTTATTATACGCAACACTAGAGTAGTTTTATTCAGATGCATCGGCCTCGTCTTTGACTTATACGATCGGCTACTGGCGAGAATTTCCCAGCTACTGTCATAGCACAGCAGCTGGCATGATTTGAGCATCTTCCCTTATCAGTTTATAGAACTTGCGTACTATTTTGTAACGCAGTATAGCCATTTTCAGCCACGGCATGATTGGCCTCAGCCACAAGGAGCTTCAGGGGAAATGATCCAGGGTAGGTTCCCGGGATTGGCGATCACCACCCAACCCGGATTCGGGGCGTCCACCACCGAGCCGCGTTAAGCTCCGCACTCTCATTAATCTCAATCACGCCAGCAACCCGACAAGGGCCACAATCTGATCTGTTATTGCCAACCCAACGCGTCCAGGTAGCAATATCTATCCAGCCCAGCGATTCTCTCGGATCTCATCTACGTAGCTGACCGTCTTTGCAATTTTCACATATTACGAATGACCCTGCGGACCGGGAACATGGCACGATGACCTCACAGCATAAACAGAGCTTATGAACTACACAGTATGCAGTGCGCAAATTCCCTAGCGCATCATGCGGAAGCGCTAGATTCTGTGGATCGACGGACAGACCAAATCACTCATGTGCAAACGTATTTGTACACAAAGTTGTCGATCCGGGGGAGCATCCCGTCAACTCTCCAACGTCCTGCCTAAGCAAGAGCGACAAATCTTCGAGCGCACTTGAGACGATCTCAAACTCGCTCAATCAGGCATTTTACAGAGCAAATCGCCTCCATAACAACTTCTTCGTCCTCAGGTCGGCCCGGCTTGTGGATCAGATCACGTTCGTGGAGAATAAATACGATCTTTCTTGCTACCCGTAATTCCGTATGTAGCAATCATGTGGTGGATTGCACTTAACCGCCAGTCCTCATATTCGGTTATATAAGATCCCCATGGTTTTATATAATCTCATCCCATGCATTCCACCACCACGCTTCATTTCCCGGCAGGTGGTAGCACTCAAAACCGAGTTACTGGATCTCGTAAAGTGATCAAGCATTGTTATTGAGGAGCTAGTCTGCCGCCATCGCTGATCCTGCTCATCCTTTGTAGCCGTCTCGATATTTGACAATCCTAATATTGCGCAAGGCGATATGCACAGATACTCTTGCCTAGGGTTGCTGTCCTTGGCCTACAGTGCCTCTCCGAGTGCAGCACATAGCTACGTCTCCAATATCAATGTCGACAGATTGATGTATGATGGCTTCCATCCTCCGACACCAGATTCCAACCCCCTGGCAATTGGCTGGTATACTACAGCCTTCGACCAAGGGTATGTGAATCAAACGGGGTTTACAACTGAGGAAATCATATGCCACCGAGGTTCTCGCAATGCCAACGCCCACGCTCTTGTGCAAGCCGGCGACCGGATTCATGTGCAATGGAATGGATGGCCGATCTCCCACAAAGGCCCGGTCATGGACTATCTTGCTTCTTGTGGCGAGAATCAGCCCTGTGAGAATGTCGACAAGAACGACTTGCGTTTCTTCAAAATCAGCGAGCTTGGACTGCTCGACGGGGCTAATACGACGATGGGACCGGGTGGGCTCTGGGCCACAGACCTTCTCATCGCAAACAACAATTCTTGGATAGTCGAGATACCGCCACAGATCAAACCAGGGTTCTATGTGCTACGCACTGAGATCATCGCCCTACACAATGCTAGCAATCCAATCGGTTCCCAGAACTACCCCCAATGCCTCAATATTCGCATCGCAGGCAGTGGCTCTTTCTTGCCGAATGGGACACTAGGCAAGGAGTTATACAATCCCGACGAACCAAGCGTCCACTTGGATATCTATGATGGGATATCCACATACAAGATCCCGGGCCCAACTATCGTGAGCGGTGTCAAGGCCGGGACAATTCCGCCGTTAAGTCATCCATTGCCGACGGGGCCTGGTGCGACATACGTTGGGACTGCGACAACGCCTGTGAATGCCTGGGCTACTGGGACAGCATCGGGGTTTACGATCACTGCTATACGAACTCCAAGCCCTTTCGTTCGATAGTGTGCTGAACGTGTTGGAAATTCCCCAATGCGACCCTTCTAAACTTTCGGCATATTGATCCTGACGGTGTTGAAAGTATTTAGCAATGTGTATTTATATTACTTTGATCTTTCCAATGGTTTATGGGTTGATGGGACTTCTTGTGCCTTTTAAACTTCGTGATATAAAGGTGTTCGGTTTGGTTGGAGTACAGCTGCCTGTCGGATCAAATCAAGAGCATTGACTTTGAGTCTCTATGTAAGGCTCCGACTCAGAACACCGCTCCCGTATCAATCAACTTCATCAAAATAGATCCGCACTCCGTTCTTGTGGGCCCAAATTGTCAAATCCCTGGAGACTGGGGAATTCTTAATCTCGACACACTCTACACTTCGGCCCGAGTACGAAAACAAGATGCAAGATATACGGTTCTAGATATGGTAGGCAAGGTTTCCTAACAGGGGCATACCATTGACCCCCAAGCTGCCAATCTTATAAGCATTCTCACGGCACGGATCCGTGTGGAAATGATACCTGCCATAGTGACTGACCTCCCCCATACTCTTGGGACTACCAAGACATACTGGCAAGAGTCTCAACTCAGCGAGGACTACCGGCTGGGTCCCCATCCGTATCGCGATCTATAAGGACTCTGCTTCCTTTCATGAAGTATCATAGATATCATCTGACGGAATATTGTCAGCATTAACCGTTTACTATGTTAAAAGACCGTGTATTAGTAGATAATTTTGTGATCTTCTCTTAATCATCCTAATTGTTCATGGCGATTGAGGCTATTTGGCAACTGGCCGACGGCGAGACCAGTCAGCATGTGACACAATTCCGAATAAGAAACGTACCCCTGATCTAGGCCTTGGTGGTCCCTGAATCCCCGGCAAAAGTCGAAGTGCAGCTTATCATGCGCAGTATAGTCAAGCCACGCGACTTTTCGCTTACGTGGCGAGATTTCATCGTTGTGTCACTCTCACCTGAAGGTCAATGGTCCACGCACTGCACAGGTTCTATCACATTGGAATTCAATCAAGAGTTTATCGATAGTGACCGGCAGAACAAGCGGAGGCTTAAGGGAGAAATGTTTGTCCTCGTTTGACCAGTCACATTATTCCCCGCTTTCTAGACTTGCGGCTCTTACATCCAATCAAGCTCATCTTTCTTTCTTTGCCTTTGTTTCTACCCAGGCCCAGTCATGTTGTGCAGAGCCATAAGCACCTGTCAGCATGTCGGTCAAAGACGACCCAAAGCCAGACGATGCAGCACACAGACTTGAGCTGCGTGCTGTATTTGATGATTTGGCTTTGACGTCCGATGGGGTCAATGACTGCCAACCATACATGGCATACGTCCACCACCTTGCGAGAGCATGCTGGCACGGGGGTCGGATCGTTCTTCGTCAGTGTTCGCCTGAAGCAGAGGCAATGTTCGACTTTATCCTTGAGCTGCACAGGGCATGTGATGGGCAGTGGCACCGATTCCTTAAGTTTAGCATAACGAAAAGGGATCTCGACACGTGGCTCAACTTTGCTGCCATGTTCCTCTCCAGCCTTGGCAACTATTTTGTGAGTTTGGTTGCGCCCTTGAATGTTTGAACGGTCGACCTAACCGCTCAACTTGGGCGTTAGGGCGATGGGAATCACAAGGTCGTCCCCGGACTTTCCGAGCATGTCCTCCGTGACATGGCAAAAATCTCCCCTGAAGCGAGCACGAAGCTAGAGCAGATACTAGTTCCGATGACGGCGCCACAGCCTAGCAGCTTTGGATATCCTAAAGACACAAGCCAGTCCAACTACTATGTCGGCGACGGGCATATCACAAAGGCAGAAATCGAGGCCGTCTCCAACTTGATGAAAGACAGAAAGATCGCTCCAGAGAACACTCGTCTCCTAAAACGTACTGTGGGCAGTCCTTCGGAGCATGAGAGCTCCTGTTTATTTGAGGTTCTTCAAGCATCTGCCGAGAGAGACCCTGAGCCCACCTCTCTGGGTGAGATTCCCCTTGACGACGGGCGTCTCGCCAAAGTTCTTCTTCGTCGTGGAGACCACAGCGAGGAAATGGAAAAGATATGTTTCGAGCTATCCGAAGCACGCGAGAACGCTGCCAATGAGACGCAAAAGACTGCTCTCTCGCATCTTATCCGAAGCTTCAGGACAGGAGACTATGAAGCATTCCGCGAGGCCCACAGGATATGGGTGACTGACAAAGCCCCCCGTGTTGAACATTGCATGGGATTCCTCTTCGGATACCGCGACCCTCACGGTCTCAGAGCAGAGTGGCAAGCTGCAGCTGGCATTGCGCATTCCGAGGAGACTAAGAAGATGAGCCAGCTTGTTGAACGATCCACCGAGTTCATCCGCACTCTCCCGTGGGCTGTTCCCAACGAGAACGACGGGAAAGGGCCATTTGAGCCCAGTGAATTGAATGCTCGTGACTTTGCAATCATCCACGGTTAGTGCTCATTATAATTTCTTGCTGAAGGTTCTAACTCGCCTTCACTGCCGTAATCTAGTCTTAGCATTTGTTTCAAGCACCGTCTGGGAGGCCACAAACATTACTACCGTAAGTGCCCGGGTGATTTTGTGGGCCCTTTATTTAGGGCGTCACACTAATATAAGCGTGGCCTCAGGATGATGACGGTAAAATTTATGGAGTGAAGAGCATGGTTTACGGAAATCGAATGAGCCTCAACAGCGTCCCAAGCCGACCCTGCTTTTACGTGGACCCGTCGGAGGCTGGGGCCTATTCATCTTGTTCCCCAATAGTCCGCTTTATCGGAACAGCAATCCACGAGCTCATTGGTCATGGTACAGGAAAGTTGCTTACCGAGTCCAGCCCGGGCAAGTTCAATTTTGACCGTCTTCGTCCGCCGGGGAGTCCTGTCACCGGCGAGCCGATAACCACTTGGTATAAGCCGGGTGAGACTTGGAACAGCGTCTTCGGAAAGTTGGCGACCTCCGTCGAAGAGTGCAGGGCTTTTTTAACGGCAAATTACCTGGCTGATAACAAGGACATACTCGGACTGTTCGGTTACAACGAGACAAGCACGCCAACCGCTGATGATGGTGAGCCTTGGCAGACCCAACGTAAGCTTTCATCGCTAACTCCCGCTAGTCATCTACAATGCGTATATCTCAATGGGAGTGGAGGGCCTGCTCGCACTTCGTAGTTTCAATCATGATGACCAGGTCTGGGGCGGCGACCATGACCAGGTGAGGCCGTTCCATACTTATACCGACTATCAGACAACTCGCTAACCTCAGTACACCGGGGCGAAGGCGAAATTTACCATACTCAAGCACCTTCTGCAGGATGGCGATGGCGTTATGAAAATAGACTGCGACAGCGTCACTGGGAGCCTCTTCGTCCGTGTCGATCGCTCAAAGATTGTGTCTCACGGCAAAGTCTCTCTCGGTCGTATGCTATGCAAGATCAGCATTTGGCGCTCTACTGCGGATATTGCGGCCTGTAGGCCATATTTTGAAGACTTGAGTGTGGTTGATGGGAGTTACGAACAGTGGAGACAAATTGTAGTCTCGAATCCAGAACCAAAGTGGAAATTTGTCCAGCCGAACACATTCCTTGAGAAGGACGGAACAGTCACACTCAAAGAGTACGAAGCTAGCAATGCTGGTATCATCCAGTCTTTCTATGAAAGGAACATCTAGCTAAGACTCAGCTATCGATTCCCTAATGAGAGGGGGCTCGGCATAGCATTTAATTGATCTGTTGAGGGCCAAAGACTTCTAGATTTTCTACTTTAAGTAGTCGAGAGATATGTGTTTTGGTAATATGATAGTAAAGCTTTATTATCAAATCAGACTTTGATGAGATCGGATCTTTTTATAAATAGTGTATTATCCAAGCCAAAGAATTCGGGTGGCCATAGCGCTAGACGTGGCGCCGACTGTGGCGCAGGAGTTAGGGGAAATACTCTAACTTGTTTTGATATTTCTAAATATAGCGTCTTTAATCCCTCAATAATCACACATTACTCTGCCCAACTGGCGACCAGTTTCTCTTCTACCTGTTGTGCTAGATGAGTGAGACTGTTCTGCGGACTGACAATGTCGAGGTAAGGTACGTCCACTTTAAACGTGTTCCAGAACCACGTGCGAAACTCGGCTGCCAGCATGCTGTCAACGCCGAACGATGGGAGAGGCTGCTTCTCATCAACCTGATCAACTGGCATCAGGATAAGATTGCTGAACCGCTTCTTAGCGAGGCGCAAGATAGCATCTAGCATGGACGGTGCGCTGGCCTCCGCAGAAAACATAGCCTGCGCGGCCGGTGGCACGTCCCTCACCCACTCTGCGGCGGCGGCAAGCTGATTGAGCCCTGCCGCCTGGTTTGCCCCATCCTTGCTCTCCTGCTCGGCCAAGAGCGAGGCAGCTAGCAACGAGGTGCGCGGGTCTTCCATGATGCCGTTATTCACGTCGAAGCCCTTCTCCATCAACCTACGAATAGCAAGCGCTTCCAAGCCCGTTAGGATATGGGCGTGACTCTGCGCAGGAGGGGTGAGACCGAAGTCGATCACCTGCAGAAGTTCATCTTCATTTAGAGGCTGAATGCCTTTGCGGAGGAGTAAGGCTTCGATATCAGGGTTCTCGTGCAAGTAGCCGACTTCTGAAATCATGCCCAACCCCAGGGACACAGCGGGCTTCCCTTGGGCGTGTCTCCAGTGCGCGAAAGCGTCAAGGAAACCGTTAGCGGCACAGTAGTTACTTTCGGTCGCAGTACCACAGCTTCCGGATAGCGACGAGGTGAGGAGGAAGAAGTCTAGCGCTGCGTCGTGGCCCTCAAGGGCGTTGTGGAGATTCCAACTTCCCTTCCATTTGGGCTGGATGCCTATGTGCCAGGCACTATTTGGCATGGTCGTGAACAAGCCCTCTCTGAGGCCCATGGCGGCTTGCACCACGCCCCCGATAGGTCCGAGGGCCTCGCAGGCTGCGACAGCCTCGCGTATATGGTCATAATCCGTTACGTCACCGCGAACGACCGAGATAGTTGCTCCTCCGTTTCGTAACCGGGACACTAGCTGTTTCGCCATAGGCTTGTCACAGCCCGAGCGGCCTGTGAAGACAAATTTGCGAGCGCCTCGCGACATCATCCAGCGACTTAAGCTGCGGCCTAGACCGCCGAGGCAGCCAACGAGTAAGTATGACTTCTGGGGATCG
Organism: Xylaria sp. Z21; assembly: GCA_037356095.1. Lineage (NCBI taxonomy): Eukaryota > Fungi > Ascomycota > Sordariomycetes > Xylariales > Xylariaceae > Xylaria > Xylaria sp. Z21. The sequence goes on along the minus strand of JBAWJX010000108.1, from coordinate 39,939 downwards.
AACACAGTCTTGTACTGCGCGGGCGCAACCTGTTTAAATCACATCGGAAACGTCAGCAACTAAGCCTAGGCCTATGACATCGCAAAGCACTCAAGGTATTCCGGCTTCTTGGGGATACATACCGGTACACGGCTCAATGGGTTTTCCATTGACACCACTACTTTGCCAATACGGTCTTTGTTATTGAAGTAGCGGTATGCTTGCGCGATGTCCGCTATGTCGAAAGTTGCAATTGGCGGAGGCTTGATCTTGCCCTCACGGTATAGCACCATGACTTCGGCGATAAGACTAAACACGAGCGAAAACATCGGTTAGTCTCTTGGCCATTATCATCGCGTGTTGGCGAGGCTAATATGGCTACTTACCCGTAGAATATGTTTTGGTAATAAGGATCTTCCGCGTAGAAGAACTCGGACAGATCAAAGGCTGTGAAAGTGGCGTTCTTCAAAAACATATGCATATCCAGCTTTCCAGCGTCGACCAATTCCTTCTTACCGATCTCGACGAAGCGCCCGAACGGAGCAATGCAAGACCAAGAGGCGTGCATCAAGTCGCCCACGAGGGAGTTGATAACAACGTCGACACCGCGGCCCTTCGTTACGGCCTGGATTCCCTCAACGAACGAGGCGTCGCGCGAGTTGAAAATGTGCGCTTCCGGCACGCCCATTTCCTTAGCGAGATATTCGCGTTTCGAGGGCGACCCGACGGTAGTATAGACAGTGAGGCCCATGTGGCGAGCCATCGCGATAGCAGCTAGGCCGAAAGCGCCGGCGCCGGCGTGAATCAAAACGGACTCGCCGGCGCGCAGGTGAGCACGATCGCGTAATGCGAACAACGCGGTGCTGTATACGGTTAGAAGGGTAGGAAGAACAGTGAAGTCTTCGTCCGGCAGCATCTTGTGGACCGCAGCGACGGGCACACGCTCGGTCGTGCCGAAGTAATTCGGCGCCAGCCCTGCTACCCGATCCCCTGGCTTCAAGTGGGTTACGTCGGGTCCTACTGCCGATACTACGCCGCTGAAGTCGAGAGCTGTAGTGGCAGTCCGTGTCTCCACGCGGCCGCTCATCGTATAGATGTCCTTAGCGTTCAGACTAATAGCCTTTAGGTCAACGTCGACGAAACCCGCCGGTGGCGTATTTGCTAGGGTACTTTCTGCCTCAGAGATCTGCTGGAAGTGCATCGTATCTGTCATGCCAACCTGGCCGATGGATAGTCTAGCCAAGCCGATCTCTCCCAAGGGTAGTGTTTTCATCGACTCCTCTTCTTGGGTGAGCCGCTGTCTGAACAGGGAATTTATCTCCAAGTCGGGATAGAAACGACTGATATGAAGCAGAGGACCAAGCTGTACGAATTCGGTGTCGGTTGTCACATGCTGTCCCGTCACAAGCGCCCTCATCACATTCTCACACGTCGATAGCATTACATCGGGATTGATAAGATCGGCAGCTCCGATATCAGCAACCGTAAAGCGCAATGAGGGCTGTTCCAACATCAATGCTCTCGAAAGGCCGCTAGATAGTGTAAGGTCGGGCTTAGGAGCTGTCAACATGTCCGCACCCGTGAGCCAGACGAGGTTAGTAACAACATCTGTTATGCTGCGGAGGCGATCCATGTCCTCTGGCGTAATAGTTGCGAGGAACTCGGATTCCATTTCTAGAAGAGATATACACATAATTCGGTCTGAGACCTGTGTCTTATCGAGTTCCGACAGGGTTACCGTGCGTGTTGATGCAGCACCGGCCGTTTCCTGCAAATAACTTTCTAGTGACTTGGTGAAAGCCTCGACGGTGGGCGAAGGGTTAGTTGATTTCTGATGAGTGGGGAGGTTAGCATGACGATCATGTCTCAAGCGTTTCACGAGTCAATAACCTAGGAGGAGGGGTTAGCATCGTTGTCAGCTTACCAATATTAAGACCTCCTTCCCCTTCACTGGCGACGATGCCCTTTGGTCGCGTACGGCCAACAGCATATCACCTGGGATTTCTAGCGTCGAAAATCCAGCAGACTTGAGGCCTATGGCTGCCTCGTTTGTTTTGCGAGAGATGAAGATCCCTTGCTCAGAGATGAGCGATGCGAGCTGCTCGGATGCCTGGCTCCAGATTTTCTGCGCCGTGGAGAGCTGCAACAGTTTGTCAGCGCCATTCAAGAATAGTCAGGCTGATCCAGTCATTTCATTGCTAGATGCTTGCGGCATAAGATTTAAGACTTGCGGGAAACTCACATGTGGAACGAGAATAACATCAAACGGCTGAGGGTTCTGCTCATCCGCATCGTCAATCACAACTTTGGTTTCGCCTTCATCGCTTAGATGGCCCAGCTGCCAGGCCCGACAGCGCGGAAACGCGGTATCCTTCCCAAGGATGGGCATGCACTGTTGCGATATGCATTGACAGCCCTGGCCGAGCTCTAAGACGCGCATGCGCGGATTTCCGTGACCAGCTAGATCTAGTAGAGCACCAAGAGTAAGCAGGCGCTCGCTGTCCTGCATGTCAACCGATTGACCGGCCGCAAATTCGTTGACATACTTCCTCAGCGCGACCTCGGTCTCGGGATCGGCAGCAGCCAGGCGGGAGAGATCAGGTTTCCAAATAATGCTGAGGCAGGGATGGCGCTGGAGGAACAGACTGTCGAGACTACCGCCAGCAGGCTGTTGCGCTGGGGCCTTTCCGGTATATAGCGACATGCGCAGGCCCTTGACGTCGATGGCCGGCGTGCCATCTGGGAGTCGAAGTGTGCAATCCACCTTGCGTGTGGAAAACCCCGTCTTTTCTACGTGGGTGTGGATCTTGCAATCCTCGGGCGAGGCCTCTTCACGACTTCGAGGTGGTATATCGACACGGCACTCAGCCATGAATACGGGGACGAAGGCTCGAAGTGTACTGAGATTTCCAGCAGTTCCGCCCATGATAGCGGCCTGGAAGCAGGCATCGAGCGTGATGGGATGGACAGCATAGTACATGCCCGCCGACTTCGTGGAGGGTGGCTGCAGCTGCGTCGTTGCTATAGCATCTGCACATACACGGTTCCCGTCTGTGTGTAGGCTCGTCAAAGACTGGAAGTGTGGTCCAAAGTTGAGCCCTTCCTCTCGCGATTTCTCGTACCAGCGACCCATCGACCAGGCTTCGTAGCCGTCTCCCGGGGTCAGGACGCCCCCTTGCTTCGACTCTGTCGTCGGATGAGGCTCAACTATGCGGATGCTGCCTGTACAGTGTAGCGTCGTATGCCCGGAAACCCACGACGAAACGGTAAACTCGAACCAATCGGTCGACGAGCTTGCCGTTGATATCTTGCGCCGGCACATAGTCGTGTGTAGCTCAGTGTGCTCTGACTGGGCGTCATTGTCGTCGCGCACTGTGAATGGTGCACTGATATTAATGCTGCGGCCCTCAAAAGCCATGGCCTCACCCGCCGTAACTAACTTGTCCTTGAGATCTAGGATCTGCGTAAGGGCCTCGATCGCAATTGCTACGTAAGCCGAACCCGGGAGAACGACCTGTTGGTCGAGTTTATGGTCGACTAGCCACGGCATTTCTGAAAGTCGCACAATGTTCCGCCAGCTCCAGTCGATGCCGTTGCCGGCTGCCGTCTGCGTGCCGAGGAGCTCATGGCGAACATGTCTCCGGTTACGGATGTCGACACTCGCACGTGGCTCATGCCACGGTAGCTCCTTCGAGTAATCCCAGGGGTATGGGGGAAGGTCTACCGCGTTCCAACGTCCAACTGACTCATTTGAGAGACTATTGACGGCTTCCCAGTCAAGGTTATGACCGTGAACGAAGAGGTCACCAGCCAACTTCTTGAGACAGAGGTCTGCGTCTTCTTTCCGAACTAGCGTGGGAGAGTAAGGGATAGAATCCTTATCGCGCTTTGCTATAGTTCGAATTTGCTGTGCAGGGCCTTTGAGGGCTGAATGGGGCCCTATCTCAACCAAATGGAGTTTGTTGTTGGTGATCATCTTGGTCAAAACAGAGCTGAACTGCACCGGTTGCTCAAGATTCTGTCGGAAATAAGATGCCATGTTGGTAAAATGGTCGACGACGCCAACGTGAAGGTTCTCAGGCGAGTCGCCGACAGTGGAATACATAGTGCATGCGGCTCCCGAAGCCTCCTTTTCCTTCGCGCTTGTCTTGTCGCTTGCGAAGTACGGTGTAACCAACTGCTCATACAAGTTGCCCACTTCGGACATCATGTGTGAGTGGTAGGCTCGGCCGCCCGTCTGCAGTGTGCGCGCGAACTTGTTTTGCTTGTCCAGCTCGGCCTTTAGTGCTTGTATGCTTTGCGTGGAGCCGCTGAGGGTAACGCTCTCGGGGGCGTTGACACAGGCAACACGTACTTCACTTAGCCCGAGGTTACTAATCAGGCTGTTGGCCTCTGCGACGGTGATACCGGCCGCCATCATGGCACCTTGGGCTCGCATCTTCCCGACAACATAACCGCGGAAGTACGCAGCTATCATAGCTTGAACCTCAGTAAGCAGACCAGCGGCGTATGCGGCCGCAATCTCGCCCGAGGAATGGCCGATCACCGCCGTCGGACGAACCCCCCAACTGCGTAGGAGCTGGACTAGAGCGATCTGAATGGCCGTGCAGAGGGGCTGACTGCGAGTTACGTCGTTCACCTTGCTTGTAGCAGGAGGGTCGAGTATGGCCTGCTCCAACGTCCAGTCTGGCGCGTATTTCGGGGGCAAGTCTTTGAGGAACCGATCTAACTCGCGTATGCTTGCGAGGAAAGATTGATTATGCTCAAGAAGTTCTTTTGCCATGCCAGCGTACTGCGCGCCTTGACCAGTAAAGACAAAGGCGAATGGCAGCGGTTGTGTGCTTGATGCCGCTTTTTCACTTTCGACTAGGAGGGGCTTCTCTTGCTCTGTGGCGATAGCGAAGCCCCGAAGCCGAAGGTTAGATGCTCGCTTGCCCAGAGCAAGTGCCAGGCTTTCAAGGCCTCCCTTTACTACTACACCGGGTCCCTGGACTATGTCACAGATCTGTTGGTGGCGAACATCCAGTGACTTAGCTGAGGCAGCAGAGAATGGAAGGACTAAGGTACGACCATGGGCGTGACCATCCCCGTTCGTTAGGTGTGCGTTTCCGTTCACCCCATTCCCGTTGACTGTTGTCACTGCCTCCTGCGGCGCCTCATTCAGGTAGCTATCAACGGATTCAAGAATGACGTGGCCGTTAGCGCCACCGTACCCGAATGAATTGACGCTCGCCCGTTGAAGCGCCCTGGGCCAAGGCTCGGACTCGTTCAATACTTTCATATTGCGAGATTTTAACTGTACTGTTCAAGAGGGATGCGTGAGTATAATGATCCGAAAGTCAATGGGACATTTAAAGGACTACTTACGCTTTGGATTCAGATTCTTAACTCCGTACGTAGGCGGGATGAGGCCATGCTCAAACGCCAGCGCAACTTTTATGATCGACGTTAAACCACTCGCGGCTTCGCTGTGGCCGAGATTTGTTTTCACCTTCATAGTTTGTTAACGCAGCGCTATGAAAATCAGGGAAGAGTAGACGAACCGATCCTATCTTTAACGCTTCACCCTTGCGGGCCGTGAAGCAGCTTGCTAGTGCGTCAACTTCGATAGGGTCACCGACCGCGGTTCCAGTCCCATGGCACTCGATGTAGTCGGTCTCTGAGAAATCAAGGCCCGCATTTTCATACGCCCTTCTCACGACGACCTCTTGCATTGTCGCACTTGGCAGTGTAATGCCAGGTGTCTTGCCGTTTCTAGATCGCGCAAACTAGCGTATTAGTATCCGACTCATTCGCGAGGTCTCATCGGACTATTAAAAGAATTACTAACGAGTTAATAGCCGTCCCGCGGATGACCGCATGAATTGTATTCTTGTCAGTTATCGCGGAGGATAACCGTCTAATGTAGATGGCGTTGACACCCTCTGCACGCGCATAGCCATCCGCGGACGTATCAAAGGTATGGCAGGCTGAAGTAGGCGATAGAAAGCCTCCTTTTGCCGTACCCAAGTGCTGCTCCGGTGATGTTATCAAGTTTGCGCCAGCCACAATAGCGCCATCACAGTCGCCATTCTTGATGGCGTTGACGGCATGATGAAGGGCGTATATTGAGGATGAGCAAGCGGTGTCTAGAGTTAAACTAGAGTCTCATCGTCAGTATCTTGTTCCATATTCTTCGAAACGCGGCTCACTTACCTTGGTCCTTGAAGATTGAAGACATGACTAATACGATTTGACATAATTGATGTGCCACCTCCAGTTGCTGCGTAACGATGCAGATAATCTGGGTCACGTGACTGCATAGACTGGTAATCAACGGTGAAGTTACCAACGTAAACCGCCGTGTTGGATCCGGACACATCTTCCAAGGTTACCTAGAAATCGGAATATTAGCCATTTAGTCGTCCCTTGGGCTTACATGGCACATGGAATTTTGATTGAAGGCCCATTGATGTTTGAGCAAGTAGAAAAAAGGATTGGATGTAAATGAAATGACTTACGCCTGCATCTTCAAAACATTCGAACACAACCTCAAGTAACTTTCTTTGCTGAGGATCCATATATGAAGCTTCGAGATTGTTGATCCCAAAAAAAGAGTTATCGAATTTCCGGACATCTTCCTTAAGGAAGTATCCGCCATCCACATTCATAACACCAGCTCTACTACCGTCTTTATGGTAAAAGCCTTCAATATTGTACCTATCAGCAGGTACAGTGCACTGCGCAGACTTCTTCTTGTGTAATAAATCCCATAAGTCTGAAGGCGAAGAGATCCCGCCTGGGAGGCGACATGCTAAGGGGAAACTTTGTTAGTAGACGATCCAGATTCATGATGAAAATCATCAGGTGGTGAACAAACCCATGCCGACGATGCATACTTCCTTCTCCACAAACGTAGTTGAGGAGGAGGCGCTTTCGTTAAATTCGTTCACATGTGGAACTTCAAAAACTGCAAATCCGGCTTTCTCTTCGCTGCGAAGTAGAGGCCCGGGAGGGTTTACTAGGGGTGACATGACGGCAGCCATCGCGAAACTTAATGGAGTATCAAAACCTGGAAACTCCGTGATCTATTTTTGAAATCTTTGAATGAGGTCTTAACTTGGTATAAACCCTTTCATCTATATCAGCTCTAAGGGGCTCGAGGGTTGATATATGCGAGAGCATAGAATTGTAGATTGCCCCAAGTGCTGCTGTATCCACATGACTCTTGTCTACGTCTCGACTGCCAAGGGCTATTGACTGCATCATGGAATAGATTAGAGCTAGCTCATCAGATAGAGGCGCACAGATTAGCTAACGATTGAAGATTGTTCTCTTTTGCCTAATTGGGAACACCGGTCGTTGAGCAGCCTGCGGGCAAATTGCCCTCTTCCCGAAAGACTTCATACAATCAAATGTCGATGTCAGCAATATTTCCGAAACCATTATAAGACTAGGGTAGAAACGCATCCTTGTAAACACGAGCTAGGGCCTAGACCCAACTTATCCATGTTGCGATATATACATGAAGACATGATCGATACATTCATATACATGAAGCTGATAACAACAATGTTGCAAGGGTCATATATCCCGGTTTGTAGACAGAAGGCTGCTCCCGGAATATGCACGTATGAGGCGTCTACTGTCGCGCTAAGATTCCTCTTTAGAACACGCAACATGCGTGTAAACACGGTCTCACATAGAATATGTGGCATCTCGCCTTACCGCAGTTTCATCAGATGATCGATGCAGGCTGTGCTGCAGAGTAGTTGCATGGATCTTGATACAGCCGCAAGATATGCATAATTCGCAACTTCATTAGTAAGTCAGGGGCCAAGAAATTGAGTCAACAGAAATCTTTACTTTTAATGAAATCATTTTGAAATAATAATAATTCATGACTAACTACAAAGGAGATGCTGATGTACTTTCAGTTATTTACGTTTAAATCGACTTTGACGTAATATGTTGAAAGTTCTTCTTTCCTATGAATACCAGTGATACGTATTGTGGTAACGTTTTTGATATGGGTGATTTACAGCTTTAAAACTAGCTTTACTATGAATTACACCAAACTATTGTGATTATTAGTGACACAGAGCACCACCTTCAGACAAATTAGTATATTAATCCGCTCTGTCGCCATGATCTGTCTTCGGGACTCTTAAGATATTCGTTTCAACCTCAACTGGTACACTAGACTAACTACCTTCTTAATCACCCTTGAGAGTTAACCGGCCCCAACACCCGTATACCTTACCTCCCTATCATAATAATCCCGAGACCCATCATGGATATCACTGGATATGCTTTCATCGCAGGAGCAGGTGAGAGAATTTCTGACATGCACATGCCTACGCATTATCTTGACAATTACCTACACGATTAACATGGTGTAAGACGCTAATTTGCGCTATCTATAGGCAGCGGCATCGGGAGAGCATGTGCTCGAGGTCTTGCAAAAGATGGGGCTGCTGGGATCCTTGTGGCGGACCTCAACATCGAAGCGGCTAAGGCAGTTGCGGCCGAATGCAAAGCCGTAGCAAGCTCGCCGAGTTTCGTGATCGAGGTTGTCCATCTCGATGTATCACAAGAGGCATCTGTGCAGCATGCCGTAGACTACATGCTACAACTATTTGGAAGGATCGACTACTGCATCAACTGCGCGGGGGTAAGTGAGGAGAACCACCACGTGCTTGCGTAACTTCTGACGCATATTTGATATTAGGTCGGTGTGGAGGCTCCGCGAGAGATAGCCGCTGCGGACTATCTCGAGTTTGGCCGTTTTCTCAAGGTCCATGTCGATGGAACATTCTTGCTGACCCGCAGCATGTCGGCAGCCATGAAATCTCAGGAACCGAAGCTGATTGGGTTGAAGGATTCTGGCCGTGGATCGAGCCGGGGGTCTATTGTTATCTTGGGCTCGGGATCGTCGTTTGTGGCGACGCCATCGATGGTACAGTATACCACGGCTAAGCATGCCGTGCTTGGTCTGACCAAAAATGCGGGTGAGCCCGAGCCTTACTTACTACCCACCCCTGCCTTACCCCCCTTCCCCTTCCCCCGCATCCTCGCTTATTGTCTTTATGTAATACTTCCAATTTGCTTTTGCGGATTCCAGATGAGTCTAACTCCATTACTCTACTTGCAGCTCTTGACAATGCAGCGCACGGTATCCGGGTTAACTGTGTCTGTCCATCTTGGGCTGATACCCCCATGATTCAGAGAGCGAAGGATGGCGGTGTGGATATCGACTCCTTCGTAAGCGCCATGGTGCCTCTGGGACGCATCGCTACTGCCGAGGAAGTGGCTGACACGGTCATATTTTTGTGTAGCCCAAGGTCAAGCTACATCACAGGCTGCGGGCTCATCGTCGATGGTGGAACTACCCTCACCTGCCATGTTTAGACCAGACCAAAATCTCACTACCTACATGAAGCATTATCAGGATTAGTTGCGTTATGTGGTGTGGTTCTAGAGAGACTCCTTAACTCGGGGCGAAGGAATGATAAGGATGAAGTTCACTAGGGCTAATTATCTATCCGGAAGCCAAATTGAAGCGGTCAAACTGTCTACTCCTTCTCCGTGAGACATTGCACTGATTAGAAATCTCGGAGCATCATTCTCTCTCATCGGCGTAACTCCTCTTCGCATGTGCGGTCTCGGCTCTGAACACTCCGGGACAGTTGCGATAGAATGAAGACAAGATACGACTTAAAACTGAATCAGTGCTGGTGAAATCTTCTCGAACTCCAAGGCAGAGAGGCTAGATCATACATGACATTCATATTTTTTGTTTTCACTCTAAACACAAGACTAAGTCGAACCATCTTATCATAAAATGGCCGAGAAACAAGACAACGCTGCCTCGGAGCTCCTACTCACGAGCGCTGGTTACGTCTCAACCTTCCCAGCCCCCGGTCTACGCCGAACAGTCCGGTACATCACTGGCCATAATGCTGAGGGCAAGGGAATATTCCTCAGTACTGACTGTGGTGATCATCATCGAATAATCGGGAATGAGCAAGCCATTGGTAATATCCTATATTCGACTAAAGAAACCCCTGCGGAGCTCAACGGTGACGTTGATCTCAAGTATGCCAAGGAAAACGAAGTATGTATCATCTCCCTAGTCGCTTGTACTCAACTCCTGGCTCACTATTCTTTAGCCTGGCTTACACATACACAACGGCTCTGTATGCCGTATGATCGACTTTGGGCCCAATGTGCTGTCGCCAATGCATCGGGCTGTTTCTCTCGACTACGGTGTCGTGCTCGAGGGCGAGTTCAAGCTCATCCTCGATTCTGGAGAGGAACGTATAATGCGTCAGGGAGATGTCAGCGTGAATAGATCTTCTGCACATCAATGGCATAACATTACCGGCAATGGGACAATGCCCGGCCGAATGCTCTTTATCTTGCTTGACTGCAACCCCGTCGTTATCAACGGCGTGGCACTTGGACAAGAACTTAATGAGCTTCAACCATACTACGAAGGGCGATAAACAGGCGCGGCCGTCTTCATAGCTAGGATATATACTTCAATAATAACCATATCATGAAGATTTAAATAAATAAGACTATATCGATCGCAATTTGGCACGGGCTGTTCAACATTGATCGCTGCTGAAATGCCAGTATCCAGAGTACATTATTTACTACAGCCGCCAGTCTCTCCAAGTACTCACATCACACGAATCTCTTTAAAAGCGCTGTATCACAAACTGTACTCTATGAAACAGTCTCCTTCAATATTATAACTCTATATACCACACTAAAAATGAAATATTGTGAAGATAGAAGGTTTACTCTAGAGTCATACTTACTTGATTCCTCTCACTCTATAGCGCTATGTCTACAATCCTAATTTCATACAATATAAACTATGTATCAACTCATTTACATCTCATTTTTCATACGAGCCTGGTGCGCCATCCGAAGCTTATTCAAGTTAAATTGTCGATAAAACACAAAGTCCTAGATTTTATCATTAGCGAAGGAAGGTCTAGGAGGTTCTTCGAAAAGAGACTGTAATCATACCCAAAACGTGCGCCACGCAAAGGTGTCGAAGAATCGTATAATGCGCGACGAGCTCCCATACCAAAACCAAGCAGCCGGGGAGGGCTTCAAGCTGTGTGCCACTACGTTCGCAGCATACTCAAACCTATCCGTAGTTTCTAAATCGGTATGTCAACTTCGATCTTTTCAAGATCAATGGTGGACCAACGTGCTCACTTGGTGTTCTCCGGACGTGCTCCTTGAACTCCGTCGCGAGAGGCGAATAGTATGATCCTAAGGTATCGTCAGTCCGCGGAGACTATGTCATGAGAGTAAGAAATACAGACCTTGCGGCAATACCTGATTCACATCGCTCTTCAGGATATTTGTTCCGACTTCGCCGGGTATGACCTTCAACCCAGCATTAGCTAAATAGGTATAGATATTCTAAGTGTATGAGCTTACCGTAATGACCTTCACACTTCATCGTAGCTAGAATTCAGCACATATCACATGAAATACATACTTGGATTTCACTTACTTGAAGGGAGACATCTCCAAACGGAGCGTGTTAGACCAGTGCTGAATCGCTGCTTTGGACGCGTTATACGACGCTTCAACAAGGTTAGCGGTGCTCACAGACCGTTATATATCTGTGACGCTTTTCTTACCTCCGTACATATACGGCACAATCCCTCCGATCGACCCAGTGTTCACAATTGTCCCACATGCTTTGATGATCATGTCGTGGAAATGATGGACTAATCGCATGGGGCCAAAGACATTGACATTGAACATCTTCTGGACTGAATCGATATTGGCATCGATTGCAGTCATTGTATAACCTTATCGAGATTTATATGAGGGATTAGCTTATATGTTAGGGCTTCAAAGTGTCTCACATATTCCTCTATCATCATAGTGTTAGCTCAGTGTGCGACCAAGAAATAGCAGGGGATAGAGGAAGTGAAAACTTACGCATTATTCACCAGAATATCTAGGCGACCGCCTGTGATAGTGAGGATCCTCTTTTTGAGATCAATCACAGAGTCCTCCACCGTCACGTCCAACGGAAACCATGTGATGCCGGCCTGGGTTAGATGGTCATGGCTCTCACTTGGAAGCACGGTAGCAATGGCATGAACACCACGCTTCATGTACTCCTTGGCTAGAGCTTCTCCCATCCCGCCCTTCCCACATCTTTTTCTGTCAGTGGAAAATTCTAGACGTATTAAGTGATGAGAAGTATTACCCGGTTACCAGAGCAAACTTCTGTTTTTGAGACATTTGGCCGATTAGTGACTGGCCGTCAGAATTTTAGGGTTTTCGCTCGGAATGTGAGGTTCTGGTCTGTCGAACACATGGAATAATGCATACAACAGCCTCAAACTAGAGCTATTCTGTCAAGATCATTTGTTTTAGGCCGAGATTACCATCAACACTGGAATCTGTTGAATAGCTTCGCACCACATCTCGGGGTAATTACATTGTAAATGGACGCTCAATTCGGTAATTGGGCTAATTACAATGGCTTTACGTATGCCGGCGCCGTTATCGCCTCATGCTCCCATTACGAGCACGTACCATGACTAGTGTATCCAATCACGGGGCTAAAGAAAGCGGCGAAGCTTCGGCCGTTCGGTGTGATATGATACGGCCCTCGCCCCGGCCCGGCCTATGTGAGGTCAGCAAACAATTAGATATCTATTACTTCTGTAGCTGCAGGAGTTCCTATCTGGGACACCGGCAGATGGATTTGTGGAACGATGCCGTGCATGTAGATGCCGTTTAGAGCCCTAGATCTACTTAATTATATCCATGCAAGTCTGAAATGACTGGGGAGTGCAAGTTGAAAGAGGGGTTGTATGCATGCATGCAAGCGGCGCTTACTTACAGTACACTTCAGCGCGTTTATCAGCAGCGGTCGAGGCCTTCTCCGTTTTTCCTTAGACGCACAGGATGCTGCCTCCTGGCTTGGCAGAGCTCCTGGAACTTGACTATACAACACGATACTTACGTGGTGGACTTCAGACATGACTTGAGCACGATGTGGCTTCATTGGATGAACCGTTTGATAGGGATGCGTTCTCTATGCATACCCTATATGCAGTCAGCCTGCTAGGTGAAGTCGGACCTTGCAATGCTACTAGTAATCCTGTGCCTATAGGACCCATGTAAGTGTAGGCATCCAAGATAGGCAACCAGACGAGAGATGCACGATGCTCCGTGACGGCCTTGAATCTCAAGACTCAAGATTGAGGGCGGATGAATATACTCTACGCTTCCTGAATAGAGCCTAAGCACGGGCAAACTAATGGCACCATTCCCGAACTCATGGCAGTCGTGTCTAGATGCTATGATATCAACTAATATGGGGGTTTGGAGGGTCCCCAGCTTACGACCGCCCATTGATATCGAACTTCGCCTCCTCGAGAATAATTCCATCTGTCTATCAATCTGACCTGGTTCAAGCCGTAACACGATTGCCACCTAGGAAGACTATACGCAACTTCCAACCTCTTCTAAGTACGCAACATGATTATCGCTAAGATTTCTAGTACTCCATTGGCGTTGATAGCATTGGCTCTTGCTGCCTGTGTGGCTGGGCTTTGGAAGATTAGGAAGATTGGAAGACGGCCTAAGGGTTATCCTCCTGGGCCTCCTACCCTACCCTTGATTGGCAACCTTCACCAAATGCCCAAGGGAAACGGCCATTTGCAATTTAAGAAATGGGCCGAAGAGTATGGGCCAGTCTATTCGCTCATACTAGGGACCAAGGTTGTGATAGTTCTCTCTTCTGATGTGGCTGTCAAAGATCTCTTAGACAAGCGCAGCGGGATATACTCGTCGCGGCCTGAGTTTTACTTGGGGCAAGAAATCCTTAGCGGTAACCTTCGTCCGTTGTTTATGGTACGTCCTTCCCCAAGTTTCTCAGTACCTCATTATGTTCTCGGGTGTAGCTTCTGCTGTATTATACTATTAGAGATGAACTAATATCTCCCAAACAGCAATATGGTGATACTTGGAGGTTGGTTCGCAGACTGGCTCACGGCGTTCTCAACATTCAGGTTGCCCGTAGCTATGTGCCATACCAGGACCTGGAGAACAGAGCTATGTTGATGGGCTTTCTTCAGGCCCCTGATCAGTTCCTTAACCACTTACGCCGATATACAACATCACTGACTACACAAATGACATTTGGATACCGTACTCCCACTAGCGATGATCCCAATTTAATTGAAATGTTTGACGTAAGTCCACATTATCCACGCAACAAGTACCTCGACTTATCACGGGGCACAGAATTTTGAACGATTATCAGAGTTAGCGGGAACTCAAGTAAGTGCCATATCCTATTCCCAATAGTTATCAACAAGTTGTCTTAAGACTAGACACAATGATCCGACCATCTCACTATTTAAAACAAAGCGAATACATATCTGATATTCAGGGCTGTTTGAAATAGGTTGCCGCCCTTCTTGACCTCTTTCCAGTATTAAGAAAATTACCGGACTTTCTCTTACCTAGCCGAAAATTAGGAAGAGAGGTTCATGAAAGAGAGAGAGCGCTATTCATGAAGCACCTATTAAATGCCAGGAAGCAATTGAACAGTGGCAACGCTAAGGTACCATGGTTTAACAACGACAATGATCGTTCACAAGCTTACACTGAAGAATAGCCATGCTGTTGCATCGATCTACTCCGCTACCAGAAAGAATCCGGCATCTCAGATGAGATCGCTTGCTATATGAGCGGTTCTCTTCTCCAAGCTGGGTCTGAAACAACATCCACTATCCTCATAGGCTTTATTGAAGCTATGCTTCTTTTCCCAGAGGTAGCGAAGAAAGCCCAGGAAGAGATAGACCGCGTCTGCGGAGATCGTCTACCTGACTTGAATGATGTCCCTGATTTGCCTTACATTCGGGGTTGCATGAAAGAGAGTCTGCGATGGCTACCTGCAGCTGTCCTAGGTGTGCCACACGCCGTCATCCAGGATGATTATTACCAGGGTTACCATATCCCAAAAGGGGCAAGTGTCTTGTTCAACGTATGGTATGTGAATGCTTACCCACATCCCCTCATTCAACGGTCTTTGGGCTAACAGAGGGTTGAAGGGCTATACATAATGATCCCAAGCGACATCCTGATCCAAGGAAATATGACCCTTCACGCTGGGCGGGTGATGATCAGAATTCAATTCAAGCGGCGCTTAACGCAGACCCTACGAAACGTGATCACTTCACCTTTGGGGCCGGTCGGCGAATGTGCCAAGGTATGCATATTGCTGACCGTTCCTTGTTTCTGGGGATGTCACGAATTCTGTGGGCCTTCGATTTGAAACCAGCTGTTGATGAAAAGACTGGGAAGGAGATCCTACCTGATGTCAATAACGTAGTGGATGGATTGTTCGTATGCCCACGACCCTTCTCGGCTAGAATAACCCCGAGAAGTCCTAGCAGGGCCGCGCGAGTCAGAGAAGAATGGGATCAAGTGCAGCATTTGCTTGACGAAGATAAGCAGTGGAAGACGGTTCCAGATGGGCTTAAATGGCGAGACTACGAGCCGCTTGATGGCGATGAGGGTACTTACGACGTTGCCCCGTGACCCAGATGTTTATGAGACAGATTTAGTCGACCAAATATAAGCACCATGTTGAAAATATTTACTAGTGTCTGTATAAATGATACGTCTATCAAAACTTGAACATTATTATCGACAAATTGTACTCTAAGACTAGATTTCTTTCGTTCTTGCTAATTTAATTAAGTTAATTATCCTAGATTGTAACACGACACGATTCTAGTATCTAAGACTTTACCCCTTTTCTACCCCTATGATGACATAACATTTACCTAATAACCGGATAATCTTTCACCCGTCCGGCTCTTATTCTATCTCGGTTCCTGTTCCGCCTCGGCTCGGAATTCCACCCTCGAACAGATAATGATTCCAAAACAACCTAGTCAGGGAGGTGAGGCAATGTATATCGCCTGCCGGGATCTGCTAATCGTGGGCTGAAGCAAGAATGAACATCATAAGTAGATCGAAGATCGAGTATGTACCCGGATTGTATGTGCCTTGTATCATGTATACCGTGACGTATCAGGCGTCTCAAGACTAACACTAGTTTTACTTTTGCATACTCTGCACTCTTCAGAGTGACATCCCTCCGTAGATTCTAAGTACCCTAGATCAGGAGGCTTTCTGCAGAGTCCTGTTATCTAAGCCCAGGATGCTTGGCACAATACCCTGTCCAATTACCTACGCCTCTCAGCGCTAAGCTACACTTAGAACTTTATTTATATTGTACCCCTGCAGACTAATGTCGTACCCCGCATCCCGGGAGTCTAGATACACTCCACACTCCACGCGACGTTGAGGCTTTTAGCTCGTTCCACGCGGCCCGCCATCGTAAGCAGGCTAGGTACAGGGATTCGACGGCAACGGCCAAGGCCGATCGCTCCTACGCCACAGGGCAGCATACATCCAAGCGAAGGGAAAAAGAAAATACGGTGGCGCATGGACTCGTTGTTGATTTCGGCTGTTGTGATAACGGCGCCATGTCCTAAAGCGAGTTAGGTAAGAACTAGAAAGACTCATCACCCCCACGGGTGGCTGACGCAGTAAGAATCCTTAGATAATACGTGTATCGCTTGCACGCGACGCGCGGGGATCTTGTCCTTGTTGTGCGGCCGCTAATTGCTGACAAAGGACTAGGTATCGCGCGGCGTAGCGGCTCGTTCCCTCTGCATACGCATTTTGCACCTCCGAGAGCGAATCGCGAGATATCGATGAGAACAGTGTTTGCCGACACTAGATAATACACTAGCGAGTTCTACATGCAGGAGGAACGAAGCCTAGACACACAATTACTTAGCGAGGAAAGAGTTTCTATCATTGACGCGTCGACAAGATCCACTACTGCTGTGTAATATCTTGAGTCATTGCAGGATTGAACGGAGCCTCGCTGCATAAGTACCGGTACAGGAAAGATATTCGAGCCTGATGGTACGACTGACAATGCGGTGAGGGGCTATGGCCAAGGTAAAGAGGCACCTGTTTGGATTCTTCGTATCTCGTATCTTACTAGACGTGGCGGGGTGGCGTCAATGGCGGAATAGAGGTGTGGGACCTCAAATCTATCGAGTATAGTGTACTCCTTGCTTTTGCGCCTAACGAGAGGTACGCCGGCATTAGCAGGTCTAGGGAAGGCAGTGAGATTGAAGTCCTCGATCGTCAGCCGGGGCTATATGCAGCAGGGACCTTCAGAGAGTATTCTTTGATGAGCTCAGGTTCAAGTTCTAGATAAGTGTTATGTAAGTTTGACTATAGTTTTACTTTTGACTTACACGATTATCTGTAATAGTAAGTAATAATGGCAAATTTAGGAAACTCGTGACGTTGCGTGTATTATCCTACAACACCAATGGAAACGCAAAAGTGGCTAAGTTGGGGACTTCGTATGTGTGCCTATGCTAGAACTGCAACAATCTGTATAGTTCTACGTTATAGTTCTTGCTTTAAACAAGTATTTCCGCATTCGATGTAAGACATTGAGCAAACGAAGACTATAACGAAAATGAGATGAGTAATAAAATTTATTCCCTAACTCTCTCTATAGCTCATCGGCATGGCTAAGTGGATATTTAGACGGCAAGGGATAGTTGTTGTGGCAAAAGAGATTATTAGGGTCCCAGGTTTTCTTCAACTGCACTAGGCGGGGTAGCTTGTCCCTACCGTAGATATTCTCTAACCCTTCGTCTCCACGGGCATAGTTAACAAAGACTGAGGGCTCGTCGTACCCAGATGTAAGGACAAGCTCTTCTCGAAGTTCGAGCCCGACTTTATTAGCTGCTTCCGCGGTGGCGGCGTCTCCTTCAGCCCAGATGAAATGACCAATTCTACCAAGTAATTAAGTGTTAGTTTAGATAGGTCTGTGATCATTGAACATGAAAAAAATAATAGGATTCTTACATGTAGCCTTTGGCATCTCTCCAGGCAAATGCTGTCTCATCTGAAGCCACACTTTCCGTGGCTTGGTTGGGGAAAACTTCAAAGACGAGGGCGCTGTTGCGGCCGCCGGGATACTCGTCGAAGAATTTGGCCATTTTGTCGAACCCTTTCTGCCACCCGGACGCCGAGTATTTCTTTTGATTTAAGCTATAGAGATCACGCACCGTGTGGCCCATACAAACCAAGGTGTCATAACCCCCGCCTGTTGTAGCGAGTAGACGATTGTAAGGGACAACGCTCACGACGGACGCTATGGGACCGAGCTCAAAAACTGGTGCTAGTGCTTTCATGCCCTCCTCTTCTGGTCCGAAATATACCCAATTACCTCCAACTTGGATCTAATGAAAAAGACTTAGTTTGGGGTTGAAAGCTTAGCCAGGACTTCTTACTTACAGAATTGGTAGAAGCGTTGTAGTTAATTAGCACTATAGTAGCTAAGTTTGCAGGCAGCTTGTCATTGAGTGACTCAATGATTTTGAAGTAGTCATAACTCTTCTCAGCTGCGAAGTAGAAATCCGCATGCAAGAAGTTGCCCTTGTTAACTAAGCGATTCAATTTATATGTCGCAGACGTGACAACGCCAAAATTGGCACCGGCTCCTCGAATTGCCCAGAATAAATCTGGATGGGATTCTTTGGACGCCTCGATAAGTTCACCTGCGGCCGTAATCATACGGACAGATACCAGTGCATCTACAACTAACCCGTGGATTCCCTGAAGTTTAGTTCAGCATGTAGTTAACTATCGTTGGAGACATCCAACTTCGAACTCTAAAACGGGGAACACTTACTTGATATCGTCCTGCGCCTCCTCCAAGTGTGACACCAATCAAACTCGGGCATCCGCAGGTGCCGCTCTCTGCGTAACATCACATATTATTATTGATATTCCTTTCGAATAAGAGGCAAATCTTGCTCACGAATTTGAAATCCGGCGTCATAAATTGGGTCAAAGACATCATTAATCGTGATTCCCGGACCAATAGTGAGAGTCTCCGCCACTACGTCTATGTCGAATGATTTCCACTGACTTAGATCAAGGGCTAGGCCATTCTGGAAATCTGATAGAGCGATGCTGTATCCATGACCAGCTCCTCTAGTAAGGAATGGGAATTCATACAACGATGCAAGTTTGACCTAAAGTGATTCACATTAGTGCTGTTACGCCTCGATGTGTTATCTCAGCGACTCCCAATTTTACCTACAATTCTGGAGATGTCGGCTTCAGTTCCGGGTCTGATTGCGGCATGATAGGTTGGGGGGCTGAATATTGTCCAACGTGCTGTTGCATCTTCGAACTCCGAAGAGTCTGGGAATGAAATGCTTGTATTTGCTGACCATAAGTGGGCAGGATGAGAGAGGAACTCTTTGAAGTTAAACTGAGAGCCGTCAACTGTCTGTTTTGGGTAAGCCCAAAGGGGTTCGACAACGTCTGTTTTGTTGCTCCAAAAGGAGCCTGAGCTTAAAAGAAGTATCTGGGCCCATTTCGAAGAGGCAAACTCTGCTATCCAAGCCATATTTTAAGTAAATAGAAATGCTTTACAGAAATTATAGTCAATAGCGGTCAAAACATCTCGTTGCTAGCAGAAAGTTTGAAAAGAAAACGCAAGATTATGATATGTAAATAGTTTCCGGGCTTCAGTCCCAACGCCTTTCATGATAGCAAACACATCTACACTGCATACGACTTAATTATCCTTAGTAAGAATATTTCGCACTTGAAGCAATCATGGTAACTCTGTATTAGATAATCATTCTATGCTAATAGCATATGCATATTCTAGATAACGGATTAGTTCAGTCGTAAGATTATAGTGCCACTCACTTTTAACATCACGGCACTTCAGATGCCCCACCGAGTTGGCTAGGATAGGATAGCCTGCATATGCACCGTGGCGTAGACGCCGCTCCTCTTACAATTTTCCCGCCAAGTATCGTGCGGCCAACACCTCCGACCCTCCTCGATGCATTTCATTAGTAACGCAGCGCCGCATACATGCACTTGCAGCAGCTCGCACATGCAGACTACGAATAAACGTACAAGTATGTATTTTGACACGCACTCTCAAGCTAGATACGCTTCATACAGTGTGAGATAACTAATACTTGGATTGCTTCTTACGGTATTTTTACCAATCTCCTTGTTATGTGATATCCTGCTTGTGCCCTATTCGGTAGCGCACTAGGAATGTGTATTGATTGTCCTTTCCTCTCGTCACCTTAAACTATTACCCGCTCCTCGTCGCTTTACGTAAGCAAACGAAGATGGCTGAGACCATTCACTTCAACATCACGCCCGAGAAAGAGGCATCTATATCCCAGTACTTCTACCGACAGTTCTTTGGGAAGACACCACCTTTGACAAAGGATGATGCAAATCTTAGCGGAAAAACAGCAATCGTCACTGGTGCCAATACTGGAATTGGACTGGAAGTTGCTCGTCAACTCCTGGACCTTGGGTTGAAGAAACTTATTCTTGCTGTACGTGATGTCACCAAAGGTGGCATTGCTCGCAAAGATCTATCCGCTGGGCGAACGGGAGATTATGAGATTGAGGTATGGGGCCTGGACTTGTCATCATATGCATCGGTGATGGAGTTCTCAGATAGAGCAAAGACGTTAAAACGTCTAGATATCGTGATTCTGAATGCTGGTCTTTACAAGGTCACGGAATCCTTCAATCCCCTCACAGGCTTTGAAGAAGCCGTGCAAGTCAACTACCTCTCCAATGTCTTACTATTAACCTTACTGTTACCAACGTTGAAGAGTAAGGGGGGGACGGGTCCTGCCCGCTTGGTTCTTGTCTCATCTGACACTGCAGCGTGGGTACCGTTCAAGCCAACTGGGCCAATTCTAGCTACTTTCAAACACAAGTCCGCGCCATGGAACATGCACGAACGATACGGAACAACGAAGCTTTTGGGGCAGATGTTCCTCACTGAACTCAGCAAGCACGTATCATCCCAGTCTGTGATAGTTGACGCTGTCAATCCTGGTTTCTGCTACGGAACCAGACTTCAGCGGGAAGGAGATGGTAAATTTTTGGGCTATCTCGTGCGAATCTTTACTCGCTTGATCGGCAAACCACCTACTATGGGTGCTCGCACAGTTGTGTACGCTGCCTGTAGATTTGGCGCAGAGGTGCATGGTCAGTACGTCGAAGACGGAGAGATACGGCCGTAAGTTTCCTTAACTCTTCGAGCAATATCTATGATCATTTCACTAAAAGGCGGGATTAGGAAAGCTGCTATAATCTATCAACCAGAAGGAAAGCAACTTGCCAAGCAACTATGGGAGGAAACCATGGCCGAACTTTCATTTGCTCGCGTGGAGGATTGCATCAAGGAGGTCAACAAATAAAATCTCACAATACTCCCTCCAGTATGAAATGATGTCTTATAAGTGATGGCCTCGGCTGAGGGAGTCGTAGAAATAGAATTTGGTCATTCACAGCACATGGGAGCGTTAAGACCATCATTTAGCTGATAGAATTGTCCAGTTAAATCAGAATGTTCCAAGTAAACGTAGAGCGCTAAATAAACTAGTTCCCAGATATTAGACTTGAGGGTATCTGATGCCAGTATGGAGTATGAAACTAGACATAGCGCCAGATAGCTTCAACTACAATGATCAATCTGCTCTGGTACTGTTACGGAACAGAGCTGCAACACAATACCATGACACTACTTCCAAAAGAAGAACATTACTAGGGTTGGGTCCTTGACTGGTTATACTAAATTGTATAAAGAGCGACGGCATCTACCAATATAACAGTTATTGTACACTACACTGAGTAATTATTTAACAGTCCAATTAGGCACACATCAAGAATTAGAGGAAAGGCATTTGGCAGCAGAAAGAAGTATTCAATTTCTCTGATTACCGAATCCTTGTATTCTTAAATACCTTACATTTCATTCAGTTTGTATCAGATCAGAAATCCAACAGTAAGACCTCAAACGGCTTTTCGATTTTGGGTTTCAGGGGCCAGGGTGTATTCTGGATAGCTTTCCTTGTATCTTTGGTATAGTAAGTATTACTGTCTCAGTACCTCTCGTGTTTCATTAGGTTAAAGGGGTCCGACTTACCCAAGTAGCCCCTTCGCGATCCAATAAGCCAATACGTAACTCCCGGCCTTCAGAAGCCAAAGCGGCATCCAAAAGGGGGGAGTCCCTACTGTTGAACTGTTATAACTAAACAGAATCAGCTGGAATGGAGATGGTTTGAGATTCTGCATTTGGCAGTCTCGTTGATATCCCGTAAAGTTACGCAGGAAGTTTTGATCGAAGCTATGATCGAGATCTTGAGGTTCGGCCCAAACTTTGAACACGAGGTCTTCCGTGGTGGAAGAGTGAGCCCAGAATCGATGCCTATAACATTACTTAGTCACCCCGGGCCTGCTACGTTTGAGCGAATTAAACAACTATCACTGTTTCGGAGACTCACCTTGTTCCCGCTGGTACTTCCAGGATTCCGTCGTCCTTAGTGCCTACGAATTCCTTCTCATTTTTCATAATCCCGATCACTCCCTTCTCTACCTGGAAGTACTCCGTCTGCCGCCAGTGTATATGTCTACAGGATAGTGTAAGTTTGTATCTTGAATGCTAACCTTAGAGTATTGAGATACGGGATAAATAGATATAATAAACGAAGCATCTTACAGTGGTGGGCCTGAACGTCCATCCCTAACTACTTTATTGTTGAAATGGTGTGTCTCTTTGACGACCCAGCGACCATCGTCCTCCTGTAGAAACTCGAAGAGTGCGGCATCATGTGCTTGAACTATACGAGGCTCAGATGAAATAGGAGTACGTTTCACAGGGCGTGGCGACAGCCACAGTTGCCATCGTGACACCATATTAGAGAATTCTCTTTGCCTATGGGTATCGTAGGGAAGAGACCAACCTCAGAGATACACATTCATCATTGATACTTGATTCGGGAGAATCATTCCGTTCTCGCCCTTTGGTTTTTAGTCATTCTAGAGAGGTGCAATTGATAGAAGCTGCACGCGAATAGCACACAGTGTATCTCATGGCCTCATTGGCATCGTACGTTACGATGCTTGTGAATCTACAAGTAGGTACAGACAGTACTTGCAAGGTTCTTCCCAAGTTCTTGAAAACAGACACGGACAGGGTTGCCCTGTTGAAGCTATTGCGGCCCACTTGCCCCATCGCATGTCCTGCATCTCTAGATTCACACCTCAGACAATTAAACAGGGGGCAGCGCGAGGGGTAATGTTACTTCAATGTATAGGGAACCCACTTGTAGGATGCCTAGTAAGATGTTCTGTGCCATCTAAGATAATGCAAGGAAGGTCACAAGATCCCCATTGCATACACGTGTGAGATGCCAGCAGAACGCGTAATCGTCGCTCATCCGCTGAAGGTACTCTAGCCGATACCCGAGGCTCAAAGATAATGTTGCATTCAATAGACACTATCTACAGTGAGTACTACATAGAATCGACTAAAGCTATGGATCTTCGACCCAGTTCCGTTGCCGCGGTGCTAATGACCCACAAGAGCTCGTGTTCTAGGCAGACATGGTTAGTGTTGCTGAATCCTTGGCAACCCATGAAGCAACCGTCTATAACTGTAAGAGCAAGTTGTGTATTTTACACAGGTCTGTTCATACGGATCTGGCTGCCGTTTGTGGGCGCCGTTTGTGTAGTAGTAGCCAGAGCTGGCGCAGGGTTTCGCACGCGACGCCCGTCGTTGGGGTTTCATCGAAGCCACAGGGTCTTCAGAGTAGGTACTCTACAACTTCTTCCCCAACTAGTTAACCCTGGTACGGAAAAACTAATTGTATTCGAGCACCCTGTATACATTCAGCTTTTTCTCTCTAATTACTCTTAACGAGAATGAATGAACCACTGAGTAGAAGAGCGAACAACCTCCAAGAGCACTGACCCAGGCAGAGAAATTGTTCAACAGTTTTGTGATACCTAGTATTCGATAGGCATGGCTATATTTAGACATGTAAGAGAACGCTTTAATATACATGGTCATCCTTCTCATCATCCAACCCCCCAACTTCCTTGGTAGGCGTTCTTACAATTTGTCACTCCTCCATTTCAAACCAATAGAGCAGATAAGCTTAGACACATCATAGGTAGAGTTGTTACAGGCTTCAAGCCACATTCGCTCCTCCTATTTACCTATCTGCATCGCATTTCACAGCCCACAGACGATCCTATTGAGATAGTGAGCATTGGCTTTGGTAACGGAAACACCTCATACTTCCGGGTGGATTCCCGTTTATTCAACTGTCAATCGAAACAACTGCTCATCTTACGTCCTTGGATACCTGGTTCATATTATGGGAGATGAATAGCTAATTTGGCAGTGGGCTCATCGGATCCTCCGCGTCATGCTTAGTAAATCATCAGCCTATGCAGTGAGGCGAAAGGCAACGAGAATCACGCATCTCGCTAGATTTCAGCTCGACCGTGGCGAATATGCCACGACGAAGCCCTAGCTTTCTATTATTAGGGGCCTGGCTGAGAGCGATGACTAGCACTAACCTCAGCCGATGGATCGGCCCGTTGGATTGGAATCCTTCCCAATGCTCGAAGACTAACGCCACGTGCGTGAGATGTTCATTCGGGCACAGGCAATAGTCAAATCTCGGTTACACATATAAAGCTGCTATTCTCCTGTGCATCAGGGGATGTTTAAGTCGTTACTGCGATCGCGAGGAGACCACTTTCGTAGATACCGTAGCAAGCATGAATACAGTTCTACGTCTTCTAGGCTGCGGCTTCGCGCTCTTTCTGGCCATTGCGTCAGGAAGCCCTATTGTGCCTCAAGCCCCTGTTCCTCGCTATTTTCGTAGAGATCCTTCCACGCCTGCTACCATCTCCGTTACCCAAGTTCAGAAAGATCTCGGGCAGCTGATATCCAACAGCTCTCTCATCTTCGGGCCTTCAAGCGATGAGTACAGCGAAGCTACCGACAGATGGAATTATTATTCGAAGCCAGACATTCAGGCTGTTGTGGAGGTTGGACAGGAATCAGACATCGCGAAAGTTGTATGTTCTGCCACTAAGTCCCATTTGCTCATTCCGGCGCAGTCACTTGATTGACATGAAAATACGTTAGGTCAAGTACTGCAATGAAAACAGCATCGAATTCCTCGCATATTCCCGAGGTCATGGCATGACCACAACAATAGCAAGGATGAAAGGAATAGAAATCAACATGCAGAAGTTGACAAAGGTCACCGTGCAGCCCGGCAAGAAGACAGCAGTACTTCAATCTGGGGCATACGCCGATCAGATTTTAAGCACGCTTGGTGAAATAAGCTACACCGCAGGTGAGTCGGCTCTCACTTCAACGGCAGTTGAACTCGACATCATTTGAATAAAAAAGTTCTTATTTTAATCGTTATTAGCTCTTGGCGCCAATGGCTGTGTTGGGTTTGGAGGATTGTCTCTGGGCGGTGGTTATGGGCGACTCCAAGGGCAGTACGGCTTAGTGAGCGACAATATCGTCAGCCTGAACGTTGTCCTCGCGGACGGGACTACGGTCACGGCCAACGATAAGAGCCATAAGGATTTATTTTGGGCCATGAAAGGCGCCGGCCACAACTTTGGTATCGTTACGGCTTTCGAAATCAAGATATACCCACAGAGCTCGCCAACGTGGCACTATCACAACTACGTCTGGCGCCAGGACAAGCTTGAGGCCGTGTTCAAGGCACTGAACAAGCTTCAAGGGGTGGGTAAGTTACCTGCGAAGATGGGGGCAAGCCTTGGACAGGTCTCTATCAATTCGAGTATCAGCACGACGGAGGTAAGTGGTTGTCGAGACACTTCTTAAACCTGAAAACCCGGGGGCATCCTTCTCTAACCTCTTACATTAGCCTGTGATTTCTTGGACTTTCGCGTACGACGGCCCTGGAAAAGAAGCGGAGAAGTTGCTAGCGGGTATGAACGCAATCCCAGGGGCGATCGTGAATGATCAGGGTGACGTAGCATATCCGCAACTTCTCGTGGCCCAAGAAACCGACTCAGCGAGCGCATCGTGTGCTTCAAACCCCTATATTGGAGCAAGCGCCAATCTCCAAGTCTATAATATCACAACCGAACGTCTGCTGTACAACCACTTTAACGCGAGCGTCGCTTTGGAGCCCGAAATCGGGGCCAACGCCCGACTTTACTACGAGGGGTTCTCGACACTAGGATCTCAGGCTATTGACCCTGCATCGTCGGCCTATCCGCACCGCGACCAGTATCTCCCTGTGTATGCCTCCCCTTCCTAAGCTTTCCCTAGCCTTCAAGATGAATGCGTCCAATAACTAACAAGAGTTGCCATATGCACAGCTACTTCATCACTGGTGTGCCGCCAGGCAAGGAAGATGCCGCTACTAAGTGGGCTCATGAATCCCGCGACTTATGGAACCAAGGCCAGCCCCATCGTCGCCCGACCACATACGTCAACTTCGCCGCAGGTGATGAGAGTGTAGAAATGATATATGGCTACGAGCCTTGGCGTCTACAGAAGCTTCGTGGCCTGAAGGCTAAATATGATCCGAACAATCGGTTCCGCTGGTACAATCCCATCATCCAGGACTAGCTCCATAACCCCTCCTCTAGATTGCCTACTAAATAGGATGAGAAAAGAGGTGTATGCATGGGGGTTTAAGGGATTTATTTCGAGTTACTCATCCCTAGAGTCGGTTTTTCGACATAGAGCAATCATTCTTCCCATCTTGTATTCGTACTTAGAACTTAGACAGCTTAGCGCTATAATTACGCATACACTTCATAGCCATTGCTTGTTGCCGTAGTGGGAGACGAAAGAGCCACCATCTCCATTCTCAACACTAGCCTTCTCCCAGACGCCAATGACTGCTTTGACAGCGTCTGCAGGACTGCCCGGACCGGTGAAGTGGGGTGCGTACTCCCTGAACTTGCCCATTAGACCGGCTGCGGTTTGGAGCTGTTCCGGAGTTGCTATAATAATAGTTAGATGGCGTAATTCAGATACCGACTACCTAAGTATTGGGCAGCAAGAAAAAGGGGACACTTACCATCTGCAAATTGACCCGTGTCAGCCAGCCCAGGGCAGATACTCATGAGTAGGACGCCGTGCTTTCTGTATTGGGCACTGAACTTTGCCACTGCAACATTCATGGCCGCTTTACTCATAGCATAGCCTGCGCCGTTGTCGGTTTCAAATAACCTGATTGGATCCAAGTCGGCATTTCCGGTAGATAACACGATCACTTTCTTGACTTGGCCTTTGAGGATGAGGGGCATGAACTGATTTAGCAGGTGGATGTTCGCTACTACGTTAACCTTGAAAGATTTGAGTAAATCCTCTTCCAGTTCCTGAGGTTTATTGCCTCTAAAAATCTCGCAAGTAAGCGGGATATCCCAGCCTGCATATTAAAAATGTAACGCAGACAGAAGCTGAAACTTACAAAGTTCCAATAGGATCCCAGGCATCCCATTTGGATACATAAGCTGCATTGGCGACTAGGTAGTCCAAAGCCCCCCCAGTGAGCGCGGCGGTATCTTGAACGACTTGCTAATGGTCGGAGATTAGTAACGTAGTAGTTAGGGATGATGACATACACATCTCACCTTGATCTCATCGTACTTGGTGATGTCAGCCTGCAAGATATGGATATTGGACCGACCATTGAGTTCTTCCGAAACCTTCTTCAACGTGCTCGCCTTATCTCGCACGATACCAATGACCACATTGTTTGGGTCCTGGGAAATCTGGCGAAGGAACTCGAACTAAAGGCATGGTTAGTTGCTGCTGCAGTAGTATTTTCAGGCTGGCGTTACCCCTAAGCCTCTCGAAACACCCGTAATGACATAAGACGGCATATCCGATGACTGAGAGGTGGTGTGTGGCGCAGTGCGCGTCGATACGTGACCGGTATAGGTGTGTGAGTGCTTATACGAATTCAATGAGGCTGATATACCGTCCTAATGAAGTCGATGTAGCAGTGTGACGGGTCAACCAGCCATCTGGAACTTGGCTTAATAAAGTTGGGTTGCGGTTGAACTGCCTATATACCCCCCCTTCGAAGGTAAGATGTGAGACCCCTTGCATGGACGAGGTAGCATGCTTTGTGAATCATAAGTATGCAACCCAGTATGTAGGTACCTCCTTACATATATGCACCGATCTGTAACTATTACTAATGGTGGTTGAGGTTTTGTTCTACAATTGAGTGTGGAGCTTTCGACCTTGGACAGTGGTGCCGTACGTACAGCTATACCCCCAACTCTCTTCCATTATCAAGTAAGAAGTACGGTATGACAGACCCTTGCGGGATCTAGCCAAAATTCAAACGGTTATCATAAACGTACTTTGATGCCGTTTTTGTAACTCGCCGCCTACACAAGTCGCCGTGGGGCTAGGGAGACGCACTGCTACGTTCTCCAGGAGGATCAGCAAGATCGTCTTCAACCCCTCCCGATACTGCAACCCGAGGTCCCTTGGCGCGCCAAGATAAGGTGTTCATCGTATATTCACCTCCATAATGACCAGTTATAGAGTACTCTTAATTCGAATGTTGTTTAACCCGAATGGACATTCAGGGGCCCCTTTGCAGCTTATGATAGTATTTTCCGTAAAATATTTTACTGTGTTCACAATCATAGAACTGAGCAAGTCAAGAAATGCTTCGGTTATGTCCCATTTTACGGGGCGAGCTTCTCGTTTGTTATAGATGCACGCAGAGGGATAGACTATGGGAAAGCGTTAATAATCAGCACGGAAAGGCCTCTTCTTTCCTGGTTCTGAGTCTATGTGAACTACAATTAACAATCATATCAGTGTTTACAACATCAATGCAAGAGATTCAACGATAGATACACAAATCTACCAGCTAAGAACGAATGATAATCATAAAGTAGGAGACATAGCAGTCGCCTTGATCTTGGCTCTAGCTAGCATACTCTATGATGAGATGAACGAGGCCAAAGTGAAGGTGAGGAAGCAAGCACAACTAGCTCAGGGTTTGGAGTAGAAGGTGTATCAAAATCTTTGATATTTCCCTGTTCATGACTATCATTACATGGCGACCCAAGGCCATGCCCGTATCTACTGTTTAGTAGGATGCCTTAGGTTCTCTACTATGCCTGAAATGCCAGCGAAGCTGAGCTCAGCCGTAGTTTCCTCCCACAGTTTGTCTTTGATATCTCGGCCTTGCATCGTATAGCACATAGGGGGGTACCTGTTGTTGTCAGAAAATGATGAAATGATTTTATTGTAAGACCTACGGCTTGACTGTCCAATCACTTAGAAAGGAACCGTGAGTCTCCTTGCCCCGAGCAGAAACTGCATCGACATAGATGCTAGCGGCGATCTCGGCAGACCTCGCGAGAAGAAATTGGCCAAATGAGATAATAGGTATGATAAATGATGGGACGCCACGGAAGAAAGCTGTGCCCTTGGTCATCCCTGGATTCGCCATGTTCACCAGAACGTCGTTAGCGTCGACGATCTCAGCAAGCTTCGAGACGAAGATTGTGAGCAGCAGTTTAGTCTTGCCATACCGGTCAAACTGGCTGAAGTGTTCGGGCCTATCTAGTTGAGGTAGCACGGGGCCCTTCTTTTCAAGGCCTACCTCATACGCTCGGTCTGATCCTACAAAAGTGAGTACCGGGGACCTCGCGGTGCCATTTGACCTTTTGGACGCTTTAAGGACAGGGAGGAGAAGGATTCCCAAGAGACATGTCGAGAGGTAGTTCACCTGCAACATGGTCTCATGCCCCGTAGCCGGCACAACTGTGAAGGGCGAGTGCATAATACCGGCGTTGAGAATGACAATATCAAGACGCGGTAGGGTCTTACACCTATCAGCGAAAGCACGAATAGATTCGTACGATCGCAGATCAACAGTCCAGACGAAAATGGCCGACGTCGGGAACTCTTCAAGCAGCCTGTGCGCAGCTGCGTCACCCGTCGCTTGTGAACGAACTGCCATGATCAAGCGAGATAGCCCGAGCCTAAGGAGCTGCCGGCATGCCTCAAATCCGAGCCCAACATTGCTGCCTGTGACGATGGCAACTTGTTCGGCTAGTTGAATGCCCGCAGGTAATGGCTTCGGTCGCGTGAACTGGCGTCGCAAGAAGCCTAGGATTGTAGCTTCGAAGGCGGCCTCAGCTTCGAGCTTTGATGACATGGTAATGGCCTCTTGCTGCCGAGAAAGCACCTGGGGACTCAAGGAACAACCTCCTCAAGTCCCTCAACTCGGCGACCCATTGTCCGTTGTTATCTCCCATCCACGCTGTGATCATCGTGCTAGAAACAGATCTGTCAGTTTCGCCTATGACCATACATGATAATCCCGACAATCACTCAAAGGCTCGAAAGTCTACAAGTTTGTACAGGTATGTACCGGCTCGAAACGAAGGATTGACGATGCTGACAGCATATTCAAGGATCCTGGCAGTGTCTATGGCATTACTCACTCACCTACATCTAGGCGAGATCCTGTCTCACCGCTTGTGAGCAAGACTGAGGCACAGCAAGCCAGGGCCACCTGAACGCCATACCCGACCTGCAGAAAAGGCAATTGGGAGCCGGACAAATTCATTACACCGTTCGC
Source organism: Xylaria sp. Z21 (assembly GCA_037356095.1). Taxonomy (NCBI): domain Eukaryota; kingdom Fungi; phylum Ascomycota; class Sordariomycetes; order Xylariales; family Xylariaceae; genus Xylaria; species Xylaria sp. Z21. The sequence goes on along the minus strand of JBAWJX010000108.1, from coordinate 9,385 downwards.
GGGATGGACCCGCGATGCGGATAGGTGGTGCCACCACACTCATGCATGCAAATCGACGCGTTCCGGTTTTGAATATTAAACGTGTCTAGGACGTATAGGGCGTGTACCAAATGAAACACCTCTGGGGTCATTCTAGAGCGCCACCCCTGTAGATTACAAGTACAAAGACCACGGTTATAGAATTTGTGATGTAACTTGCATGTACGTCCTACACTTTTGCTTTTTGTTCACAATCTTGGTACCGATCGGGCTATGGCGCCCATCGCGTGTTCTAGCCCCTTCCCACGGCGCTTGGAGTAAAATGCAACCATCCATCCTCATGATCCTAGGTAGCAGTTAGTTCGATGCGGGTATCGGCAGGCTCTTGGTCCTCCTTCCGCCCGATCTCGAATCTAGTTAGTTATTAGCCATCGAGGGGAAATCTACCCACCTCAAGAGAGTGATAGCGAAAGCCAAGGCAAAGCGCTAGTTAGCAACCAGCGAAGATAGCGCACCATGTCAACATCAGTAGTTGAAGCACACGATGCTTCTGTCAAGCCCAAGTCAGAAGCCCGTCAATCTTCTGATTCCCCCTCTGCCAGTATTCCCCTCTCGCCGCTCACCCTCGTTCCCTCTACCTCTCCCTCTTCCTCTTCCTTGCCTGCTCCCGCTACTGCGCACTCAGACGACTCAACTTCGAATCAAGTGTCCAGGACAGAACCTAAGTTGGACTACCCCACTGGATTCGCACTATGGCTCGTCATCGCCGCTCTGGTTTCGAGCATTTTTCTCATCTCGTTGGATATGGTTAGTGATTTATTCGCCTTGCCCAAGCATACATTGAACTGCCGAGTACGCGGACTAGAGACTAATCCGCAATGCACCTTTCCAGACCATCGTGGCAACGGCTATCCCATCAATCACAGATGAGTTCGGTGGTCTCCAAGACCAGTCCTGGTATGGATCAGTGTTTTACATGACGGCCGGCGGTTTCCAATCGACCTGGGGCAAGACATACAAGTACTTCCCCTTAAAGCTCAGCTACCTAACTGCGATATTCATCTTCGAAGTCGGAAGTCTAATCTGCGGCGTTGCGCCCAATTCAGTTGCCTTCATCATCGGCAGAGCCATTGCAGGCGTCGGGGCGGCGGGCGTTGGTTGCGGTTCGTATAGCATAATCACTTTCATAGCGGAGCCCAAGAACCGAGCATCATATACCGGGCTTCTCGGTGCGATTTTTGGGATTGGGTCCGTATTAGGTCCGTTACTCGGGGGAGTATTTTCTTCGACTATTAGTTGGCGATGGTAAGTATTGGCCCAGCCCGGGCGAGACGTTTGACGGCCAAATCCGAAGACTAACATGGACGCTAGGTGCTTTTACATCAATCTTCCGGTGGGAGTTATCCCTGTCGGCATCGTCGTCTTCTTCTTCCATGCTCCCGACACCGCAAAGCCGCAAGAAGCAGGCTTCAGAGAGAAAGTCCTTCAAATGGACCCCCTCGGCACTACACTCATGATGGGTCTTATCATATCATACCTCACGGCCGTCAATTACGGTGGCCAGACCCATCCATGGTCCTCCTCGATCGTAATCGGACTACTAGTCGGTGTCGGGCTAATCACAATTGCTTTTATCCTCTGCGAATGGTGGCAAGATGACAGGGCCATCATCGTCCCTCGGCTCTTTAAGCGTCGAGAGATTGGTCTATCGGCTCTCTACTCTATCATTCAGGCCGGCGGCTTCTTCAGCATGATCTACTATCTCCCTATCTACTTCCAAGCCATTCGAGGAAGCAGCCCTATAATCTCAGGCGTCCAGAACTTACCTTTCATCCTCGCAGCCATGGCCGGCGCTCTTGGCGCTGGTGTCTTCATCTCTAATACAGGCCTATCCACGGTCCTCATGATCGTCGGGGCTGCAATTGGCGTTCTTGGCTGCGGCCTGTGCTACACATTCGATATAGACACTCCAATAGGAAAATGGATTGGCTACGAGATCATAGCAGGATTTGGCCTAGGGGGTGCGCTGCAGATTCCCGTCATCGTTGGCCAAGTGAGCGTAGGATCAGCCGATCTGTCCTCTGCAACTGCCATAATGCTCTGCTTCCAAACCCTAGGCGGCGCCTTTTGGGTTGCAGCCTCACAGGCGGTCTTGGTTAACACGCTGCTACTCGCTCTACCACATACTGCTCCCGGCGTAGATCCGAGTCTCGTGCTCGCTACCGGAGCAGGGCAGCTACGCAATGTTTTTACGAAAGAAGAGCTGCCCGGTATCTTAGCTGCGTATCTCGAGGGCATAAGGGCAACGTTCATCCTATCGACTACGGTCGTAGGCGGTGCGTTTCTGCTCGCGTTCTTCCTTCCATGGAAGAAGCTAGACCTGAATGCTGTTAGAAACGCCGGGGCCGCATAACGACCAGTAGTCAACTGTAAACCACTTGTAGCAAATTCTACGAACCTATTCAATAGTACATGTAGATAGGGAAATTTATTATTCGCACACTAAATGCCGTGACTACCCGTCTAAACTTTCTCTCGTATCCCTTTAACTAGTCTACTCCTCTAGCCAAACCGTATACCGTACTCTGTCAGATTGAGTCTTCAACATGAAATGACAGATTACTTCGGATGCGACCTGTATACTATTACCGCCCACACATAAATCCTAATCCCCCAATGGCAATCCTTTTCCTGATTTCTAATACCTATTGAGACACGTCTCCCTTAAAGCTACTGTGATGAATTGAGATTGATTTTGCTTGCACCCCCCTGTTCCTTGACCTTTTTCTCCACCACATCCAGCCCTACCATGGTCTTCATAGTGCCATCCAAAGTACCAACAGGCAAGTGTGAAGCTACCCGCACGATGGTAGAGAACTTGCCCTTCCACACCCAATGCGGCGGGTTGCGTTTGCTGAGCTCCTTGGCGACCTCGTCGGCCCATTTCTCGGGATCGCTACCATTGACGGCGTCGGCGCCCGACATGGTCTTCTCCACCGGCTCTTTCGCCAGGTTGTAGAGTGAGTTGGGCGGCAGTGTAGCATCCGGGGCGTTGCTGTGGAATGTCGATCGCACGCCACCCGTCATGAGGTTGATGACCTTGATATCGAAGGGCGATAGCTCGAGGCGTAGAGTTTCGGTGAGACTTGCTGCAGCCGCTTTAGACGCGTTGTATGCACCAGAGAAGGGCGTGTTACCCGCTGTCAGCGACGAGCAGGCGGTGTTGTTGACGACTATGGCGCCGTGGGTCGACTTCATTAATAGAGGCAAAAAGGCGCGTGTGACGCCTATCAATGACCAGACATTGAGGTCGAACAGCTGCCGTGCTTTATTAATGTCGATGTCCAGCAACGGCATGCTGTAGCCGGCACCAGCATTGTTGAGTAGGCCGTCTAGCGAACCACCAGTGAGTTCTGACACTTTGGAAACACAGTTGGCGATTGATTCGTCCGAGAGCGTATCTAGCTGGACAGTCGTGATGCCTGCTTCTTCGGCCTTCTTCAGTTTTGATGTGTTGCGAGCCGACGCGAAGACTCGCCAGCCAGCTTTTTTGAATGCAATAGCCAAGACGGATCCCAGACTGCCATCTGAACAGCCAGTGATTAGAATTGTGCGTGTAGAAGACATGATAACTCTAATTTGCTGTCGTAGGTAATGCAGAACCTGAGGTGAGACAAGACGGGAAATTAAAACCAATGAAAGAGGGTGACGGATGCGTCAAGTTGAAAATTTAAAGGTTCGAGGGGAGATGTCAGGTATATGTACCCCTAGCTACCCAGCTATTGTAGGGGTTTAAGCGAGTCCTCGGCCCAATGAATTACCCCGTGATCCTACGCCGCATTTTATGGTGAGCTGAACACTAGATTCATGGATTCATCATATTAAATATTTCAGTTGTTCGCTTTGTTGGTATTTTCTTTTTGGTATGAGTATTAATAATTGACTGACTCAGATAATACCCATACCGCCTTGATGGCTAGCCCCTTTTACCCTGCTGCATCGGTGCAGATGATTTGAACATCTCGTGGACAATCTGCGACTATGAATGGTACACGGCCGCCACAACGTCCAGTACGCATCAACTGCGCAGCACGCTCATTGCATGATCTAAAATATTCCCGATGGTCGCCTGACATACATCAATTCAATCGCCACGATAGCGAATATTAATTGCGCACTTCTCAGCGTGTTAACTAAGTTGCTACGTTGAGCGTAGGGCGCTCATGGATGTTTGATAGCAAGGCAATCTTGGAAAGTGTCAGGAGCCTTACGTTAAGAGTAGGTAATGACTATTGTTGTTGCACAAGGGTCTTCTAAGATGCCTTCTTAGGTGCCATCTAACTATATACAGGCACAGTCTTCTTTGTCTATTTGCCCTGTGATAGTCCTTTCTTTAGCAGAAAATAGGGTACAATTTAGCTAAGTGATATGAAATGTACTGATAATAATTATGAATAGGTCACTTACCGTCGTCAAATGGCCTTCGTCCTTTTTACCATAGTAAGCTGCAAAGATCGCGGAAGGCATTGAACGCAAAGGCGCGGACACAATGCTCAAGAAACGGCGACCATCTGTGGTCTTACATACGAGTGTATTAGGACTGGCATGTAGAGGCGCCGGGCCACCTTCAGGAGATGGAGGAGAAACGCAAGAGGTGATGGTCCTCAAAGTCAACGCGTCGAGGATATGACCATAAGCATCATATAGCTTATCGCTGACAACATCAACGTCACTACTATCGCCGGTGTCTTAAGTCCCCGATATCTCGTTTGCTACATCCTATGTCCTAGGCGCCTCTGATTAGTCTTTTTATCGATCTTCTCTTATTTGCACTCAGACAAGCCGCACGCAATTATAACACAATCGATGTAGATGTCTCCCGCCATCGAGGTGTCTATAAGGTTCTGTCTGACGAGTACTTAGCTACATAACTGCCTTATATGTTCGAACCACTTCCCCTCACTACTAAGCATCTGCTTTTAGTCCGTTCCTAATATTTCGCTAGCGAATATTTGTAATGTGAGGCATGGTTTTGGTGATAGACTCGTCAACCATTTAAAAGTTCCTATACCCCCTAGTATAAATGTTACCTACGTAACACGATTAAACGTACACTAGCTCATAGAGTGTTGTAGTTCTGGCTTCGCAAATTGAAAACATTCTGCCTCTTGAGAGAGCTTTAGACTCTCATCATCTGTAAAATAAGCTGTGCTTATGCCGGAACGGTCGTCTGGATCATCGCGTGTGATAGCTACATATCAATCATTCCGGTAGTAGTCGCTCCAAGCCCCTTCCATGGTAGGCTTCGAATGCAGGACCAAGGTGCGGTCGATACGTCCGAGGTAGGGCTGGGCTTTTTCCGGTGAGCCAGGGCCCTCAGTTGAAGTAAGGACAGTCGCATATTTGAGTAACATGAACAGCTCATCGTCTTTGATGTCCAAGATCTCGGTCATCATCTCCCGGCACCATGACGAGCTTCCAAGATAACAAGAGGATTATCTCCAAATGGGTTGTCAATAATGCACGCTTTCCGCGTATCACCACTTACTCTTCGGGTTAGACCGATTATACAAACCTAATGGCACAAGGAGTGTAGCACTACACGACGAAGGAATACCAGGGAAAGAGGGGGAATTAGATACCGCGCCAAAGGAGCAGATGGCTTGGCACCCCAATGGCTTCCGGTCTTGGATTGCCATGAATTGGCCTTCAAATCCTTGGGCTCATCCCCTCGTGAAGACTGCAACCAAGTCTTCGACTCATTTGTTGTGATGAAGGCGTGCGAGATGACCCCTGATGCCTGAAACTTGATCGTTGTAAGTAGAGGCGATGATAACTTTGGCTCGACGTCAAGGTACTCTTGGAGTTGGGGCAGCTTTACCAAGCTCGGGTTTGAATATAGAAATAACGGTCGTCGTGGCAAGTCGGGCGTTCATGGCATTAATGTAACTTGTAGCGACTTTCCTTCCGTAACCACCTTGAATATTTAGAAAGATCGCAGATCTTCCGGAAATTCAAGGAGAAAGCTGTTCAACCGGCTAAGATATAGGGGATGAGTATCAAAACATGTACCATCTCGAATTATTGTCAAGTATGTGAGGGTGAGTAGGAAGACCATCACTAAGATTAATAAGAATGCCGGAGGCATTCTATAATCAGGTCGTGAAGAGCTCTTCTATAGTAATATACCTAGATATCTCCTGCCAATACGTCATGCTAACCTTGTGTTGGTACTTTTCTATACCTAGAAATGCAAGGTTTGCTGATTCCATCAATGGTAGCACAAAATGAACAAACCATTGCCCACAACTCGTTTCCTACGACGGCCCGGTTTCCTAACTAGGGTGAGGGAGATTCAAAGACACGGGCACGTAAATCTATCAAATAGGCATTCGATCCTATGAGCTCAGTTTACGCTCTATTAATTAGCGTGATGATTTAAGAGTCAGGCGGCATTAGGCGGGCACGCGAGGATGGGTTTTGTTGTCTAGTAACCTGAATCATGCTTCTTGGCCATTAGTACCTTGATTAATGACCATTAGCCACTCATAAACACGAAAATTCATGTCCCAGGAACAATGTAACCATTCATCCAAATCTGAAATGTCGGCTCCTTCTGCTGTACCACACACCCACTACCTTCACAGTACACTGAGCCAATGCAGTAATACTCCTTGTTTATGCATGCAATGCGACCTCTGTGAAATACTATAGTATGGTCCGAATCGAGATATGGGAGATTCACAATTCCGCCTCAAGTCGGTTGCCACCTTTTAATACACCCGTGACTTTATTGCAGTCAGAACATTGGCATTTACATCATTAAGTGGCCGTGGTATAATGATTATCACGTGTGGTTAAAATTTCCGTAAGGTACTAATAGCTTAGTTTCTACTTAAGCGTTACGAACAGGAAGATGCCCAAGTACCTACTCATCTAGTGTCCCGCCGTGGTGCATATTACATCCAATCATAGACAGAGCGGTTTTCCGGTTCGGCCGTAGTTCGTCCCCCTTCAATATCCGTCCCAATTTACTTAACCTCTATCTGCCATCTTTACATAAGCATATCCTCTCCCACATCCAATCAAGCCCTCCGTTACTCCTCGCAGCACAATCCAGGTCATGTATTCTTTGAGCATTTTTGGCTACTATCTCGCCGCATGCTTAATACACTCTGCCGCAGCAGCTGAAACTCCACCTCAGTCCGACGAATCTGATACTTTCCACGTTGCCATCATTGGCGCTGGTTTAGCCGGAGCATCCACGGCTTTCCACCTCCGCCGCGTCTTAGCCTCCGGCGTTGGCGAGTATCAAGCTGTTAAGATAACCGTCTACGAGTCCTCTGCCGCAGTTGGCGGTCAGGTAAAGACCATATTTCCCCCCGAGTCCGGCCGTGCTGTCCAGGCCGGGGCCACACACTTCTTTGAGGATGATTGGTGTCTCTCCGACGCCGCTCGGTCTTTGGACCTGGAACTTAAAGCAGTCCAATTCAGCGACGGCACTATGATATGGAATGGGTTCTGTTAGACTATCACAGGGCATATAGATAAAGGAGACTATTACTGTATATAGTTAGGTAACACTTAGGAAAATAGCTTAGAGAACTTTATGCAACAATAATAGTTATCACTTACTTTTATTATAAGGCTTTTAATAGTTTGTTGTATTTAATTAATGTTTATAAGTTTAAAACTATAAAACTATTTAAACTATAAGCTTTATTATAATATGTATTAATTTTAAACTTTATAAACTTTAAAACTTTATAAACTTTAAATTTTATAGATTTTAAATTTTAAATTTTATAAACTTTAAATTTTATAAACTTTAAACCTTATAAACTTTAAATTTTTAAAACTTATAAAATTAATAGCTTTAATTATTTATTATTATTTATTATTTATTATTAACTTTTACTTTTATTACTACTTTTGTTTTAAGCTGTAATAAAAATAAAAAAAAAAAAACTTTTTGTTATAAAAAAATAAAAATTTAATATATTAGTTATTAAAAAGTATAATTGCTAAATAAAAAATATATATTTTATAAAAGCTTTAAAATAAAATTATTATTTTTAATTATAACTATTTTTTTATAATAAGCAATAAGCTTTATATAATTTATATATTTAAATTTAAAAATAAATATTAAAAAAAAATTAAAACTAAAATAATTAATATATTTTAAATTTAATAATTTATTATATATTTTAAATATATATTTAAAGCTTTTTTAAAATAGTATAATTTTAAGCTTAAACTTTTTTAGTTTAATTATAAATATTAAGCTTTTTTTAAATAATAATTATTTTATTTTATTTTAAATATTTTTAAAAAAAAGCTTTAATAAAAATTTTAGCTTTTTAATAATAATAATATTTATAAATAATATAATAAATATTTAGCTATATAAAATATTTTATGTTTTAAAATTTAACGTTTTAAAACTAATTTAATAATTAAAACAAATAAAAAATAATATATAAATTAAAAAAGTTTAAATTATTACTTTAATATAAAACTTAATTAAAATATTAAATAAAATATAAATATTTTAAATATATAATATATTATTATTAAAAAATATTAAAATTAACAATTTAATTAAATTTAATAAAAAAAAAAAAATTAAAATAAATAATAAATTTAATTTAAAGCTTAAAAAATAGCTTATAAATTAAAACTAAAAATAAAAAAAAATAAATATATAATAAATTATAAATAAATTTTATATATTATATTTAAATTAAAAAAATTTATATATTTAATAATTAAGTTATATTTTATATAAATATATAAAAGCTTAAAAATAATAAAAAATAGTTTTAAAAAATAGTTAATAAATTATTTAATAGTTTATAAAAAATATATAATATAATTAATAAAATTATTTATATAATATAAAAAATAAATAAGTTATTTTAAAAAAACTTAAAATTTAATATTTTTTTTACTAATTTTATATAATTAGTAAAAAATTTTTATTTAAACATTTTTATTAAAGTTTTTAAACTAAAAAAAAAATTAATTAAAAATTATAATTAGTACTAATAAATATTTATTTAAAACTAGTAATAAATAATTTTAATAAATAAATAAGCTTTTTTTAAAACTTAATAAAAAACTTTTTAAACTTTTAATATTATAAAAATTAGTTTAAAAAAAAATATAATTAAAATTATATATTTAATTATTTTATAAAATTAACGCTAGTTTTATTATATTTATTTTTTAATATATTATAATTTTAAAGTTAATAAAAAATAAATTTTATATAAAAAAACAAATTAATAAATATATGTTAATTATTAATAACTAAAAAAAATAAACAAATTATAAAAAAACTATATTTATATTATAAATAATTAAAATATATTAAAAATAAATATTTAAAAATAAAAAATTT
>JBAWJX010000107.1:0-69855 GCA_037356095.1 Xylaria sp. Z21 | reverse complement strand
ATATTATTAATTATATTTAATTTATATAAATTATATAAAATAATATTATAAATTAATAAAAAATAGATTTTTTAATAATTTAATAATTTTAATTTAATATTAAAGTTTTTAATATTTAAAAAAAAAGCTTATATAACTTATTTAAGCTGTTTTTTATATAATTTTAATATTTTGTAGTATATAGTAAATTTAATTAATTAAATTAAAAAGTAAAAAAATAATAATTAAAAAAAAAACTCTTTTTATAAAAACCATCGCAGAAGTTTTAAATGTTTTTTTAGCTGTATAAACCTTGCAAACTAGGTTTTTTTTTAGTAAAAGTTTATTTTATATATAGATTGTGTGGCAGCAAGTTTATAAAGCTTATTCTATAGTCTTAACTGTTAATAGCTATTTTAATAAATAAATAAGTCTTAGTCCTTATTTTTTTAAAAAAGTTTTATTTTTTAGGTTTATAGTTATATATATTAAATTTTATCTAAAGTTTTATTTAAAATAATTTATATTAAAAATAATTAAAGTATTTGTTTTATATTTAATTATATAAAAAAAAAGGTTAGTAAAGCTTTAAACTTACTAAATAAAAAAAAAAAAAAAAAAAAAAAAACAAACAAATAATAATATTATTAATAAATATTTAATAAAATTTTTTATATTTTTTTAATAATTTATTTATAAAACATTAAATATAAGCTAGCAAGTTTTTAAAGCTTATTAATATAATAGTTAATTTTTTTAATCTTTTAAGATTAATTATTATAAACTTATTATAATAGTTTAAATAAACTTTAAATTAATAAAAAAATAAAATTATATTTACAACAAATAAATATTTTTTATTTTTAATTAATAAAATTATTTTAGCTTATAAAAGTAATAAATAGTTGTTTAGTATAATTATTTTGTTTAAAATATATAAGTTAACTATTAGTTTTAAGTTTTTTTTATTTTTTTTTTATAGCTATATTACAAATATTAAGTGTATAAAAAAGCTAGGTTTATTTATTTATTTTATTTATTTTTATTTATATAGTTTATTAAATATTAAATTTAATACTTTTTAATTTTTAATGCTTAATAAATATAAACAATTGTTTAGCTTTATTTTTTATTAATTATTAACTAATAATATTTTTATTTATTTATTTATTAATATATTAATAATATTTTAGTTATTTTATATTTTAAATATTTTTTATAGTAAATTTAAAATTTTTTATATAAAAAAGTTATTTTTTATATATATTAATTAATTAACTAAGGTTATTATTTTTTTTTTTTTTATTAATTTTTTAATTTTAAAAGTGCTTATTATTTTTAGTATTTTTAGTTTTATTATATTATTTTTTTTTAATGCTTTATTTTATAAGTAAATATTTTGTAGCAAGGTTTTTAATATATTATATACTACATTAATTAATAGAATGCTTTTTAATACTTTGCATTTTTTTAAAATATTTATTATATTAGCTATTTTATTATACTTTTTATATTTATTAATAGTTAATAAGTTGTATAGTTTTAATATATTTATAATAATTATTTTTAGCAGTATTATATAAATAAATCCTTTATTTATAAAAAATATGTTTAAAATATTTATATTGTTTAATAAGTATATTTTTATTTATATAGCTTATTTAATATTTATTTTAATATTAGCTAAAGCTATAATTATATTTATAATAGCTATTAAAGCTATAGTTATTATAACTGTTTTAATATATTTTTTTTAGTTTGTTTTAATAAAGTTATAATTTATTTATTTTTAAATATTGCTTATTTTAATACTTTTTAATATATTTGTTATAATTAATAATATATTAATTAGTACTACTTTGTATAACATTATTAATTTTACTATTGCTATTACTTTATTTTTATAGCATAGTTTAAATATAAAATTACGGTTAAATAGTAATAGTTTATATATAGCAAGCATATATACTATTATTTTTAGTTTTAACTATATATTTTGTAATAAAGTAACCTTACGTATATAAAAATATGCTTTTAAGTATACTTAAAAAAGTATTTTAAAATTGTTAATATTAGCTATAGTTATTTAGTAGTTTTTATAGTTAATATTAACTTTTTATAAATTTAAAAAATTATTACTTAGTAATATGGTTAGTTTTATGTTTTTTTTTATTATTTATACTTTTTTAGTAAACTTAACTAGTTTAAAAAATTTTTTATTATTATATTTTAATAAATAAAAAGTTAGGTTTGCTTATTTAATATATTTTATATAACTTTTGCTAATACTTTTTATTTTTTTTACTTTAAAAATAATAATATGTTTAAAGTTTAATAAAAATTTATATATTATAATGTTTTTTTTAGTTTTAATATTTAAACAAATTATATAGTTATTATTTTTATATATACTACAAATTATTACTTTTAAATATAAAAAATTATTTATAACATTTTTTTTAATAAGTTTATTTATATTATATAATTGCAGTAATATTTGCTTTATTTAAAATATAATATGTTTAGCTTATTTTTTATTACTATTAATATTATATATTAAAAAAGCAATGTTTTTTTAACCAGGTTTTTTTATAAAATTAATAACTTTGCTATTATATATATTAAAATGCTTGAATAATTAATTTTTTAAAACAAACAGATTTTTATATTTTTTATAAAAGCAATATAATATATAAGCAAAAAATAAAATTTTAATTTTTTTTAATATTTGTTTATTATATTAATTAGTATACTTATTATATAGTTTTATTAAATTAAATATTTTGTTACAAAATTTATAAGTTATATTATAATTAATTAAAATATAAACATTATTAGATTTATTAAATAAGTTTTAATTTTTTAATTTAGAAGCTGATTATTTATTTTTTTGTAACACATTATTTTATACAACATTTGTACAATTGCATTCTTGTTTTTTACGGTTGCATTTTTTACGTTTATAAATATACTTATTTTATTTTTTATTTTAGCTATTTTTGCGTTTTTATTTTTTTTTTTTTTATAATTAATCTTTAGATTATATTTGTTATTTTTTATTTTTTTTATAATTTTTTTTATATTTGTTTTTATTTTTATATTTATTGCAACAATTATAATTTTTATATTTATTATAATATTTTATATACTTAAAAAAAGTTGCTTATTTATATTTATTATATTAGCAACATGTTTTTTTATTTACTTCTAAATATTTGTTACTAGTAGTAGCAAAAAAGACAGGCTTAGCTTTAGCAACTTTAGTTATATAGTTAGCCAGACTAGCTTTTTTATTTTTTATTATTTTTATAAGCATTAGCAAATATAATTTAATATTAAAGTCTATATTTAACTAAATTACTATTATTATTTCGTATTAGTTTTAATTGTTTTAATTAAATATTTTTATAGCTTTTATATACTAAAGCTTTTTTTAAATAAATTAAATTATAGCTATATTATTTTTTATTATATTTTTTAATTTTAACTTAAATAAATTAAATTTATTTATAGCTACTATTATTTATATAAAAAAACAATTAATAAAATTATTTAATAATAAACTAAGTTTTTTATTTTTTAAACATATATATTTTTAAAATATTAATTTATTATTTTATTATATTAAAATTAAACTATTTAATAAAGTTTAAAACAGTTTTAATATTTAATATATATTTAACTTATATATTTTATTATTTTTAAAAAATATATTAATTTTTTTTATAAAAAAGTATATATTTATAAAAACAATTTTGTTGCTTTTAGCAACTATTTTTACATTTTTTAAATTTTTATATTTAAAGTTAAATTAGCTAATGTTAACTTTTTTTAGCTTATTTAACAAATTATAATTTAAAATTAAAATATTAATATTAAAAACTGTAGGTATAAAGCTTTTTTATTATTTATTATTAAATAAACTAAGTAGACTTAGCAGTTTTAATAAATAATTTAGTTCTTTTAAAAGTTTAAAATGTTTTAAATTTAGTTTATACCTATTATTATTGCTACTATTACTAAATAAATTGCTAAAATTACTTAGGCTTTATTTTTATATTATAGTCTGTCCATAATGCTATATTATAGCTATATAAAGTTATACTTATATTTGCGCCTTAGTTTAGGCCAATTACTAATATAAAATAAAATAATAAAACAATTTATTTATATTAAAATTTCCGCTAATACAAAAAAAAAATGCTTTTAAAAAAAAAAATATATAGGTTCTAGGTTAGTTTTAAAACTGTACTTTTAATACTAGTAATTTTTAGCTTTAAAAGTTTAATATAAATTTTAACTCTATTAAAAAATTTTTGGGAAGTATAGCAATATTTTAGTAATAATTATTTATATTTTGCTTAATTTAATATTTAAATTATAATAATAATATATTATAAATAAGTAATTTTTAAATTAATTTAAAACGTTATTTTAGTAATTTTATATTTAGGTTATATTTAAGGAATTAAATTAAAGTTATAGCACCAGTTTATAGTTTTAAACTTATTAATAAAAAATATATTTTTATTAAAAGTATTATTTTTTTTTTTATATTTATAGTTAAACCTAAATTAAAACTTAAGGTTAGAATTTTTAGTACAGCAGCTATAAGTTTTTTAGTAAGAGCTAATTTATTAAATATAAAATTATTTAATTTATTGCTAATATTTTTAAATAATATTAATAAAGTATTAAAATAATATTTTATTAATAATATATCTTTTTAAATAATTGTTATTTTTATTATAAATTATTTTAACTTATTATATATAATAATAATATTTATTAAAGTTTTAAAGTTTTATTTAATAATTTTGTTTTATTATTTTTAGTTTGTTAATATATTTTATATATATTTTTAAGTAGCATTATTGTTGCTTATTTTTGCTGGAGTTTATAGTTTGCTTTTTTTTTTAAATTTTAAAAACAGTTGTATATTTATTATTTATAATTTTCGATTTAAATTAAAAATTTTTAATAAAAAATAAAAGGCTTATAAGGCCGGCCTTTTGCTTACTTTTTTTATTTTGGATTTTATATTAAATATAACTGCGGTTTAAAACTGTGTTTATTATTAAATGCAATAAAGATTAAAACTTAGGATTTTGTTAAATTTAATTAGTTTTAAAATAAAATTTTTAATACTAGCTAATTTATAAAACTTAATAATTAATAAATTAAGGTTGTTTTTTATATATATTAAGCTAGGTAATTTTTTGTTAAATATTTAAATAAATTAATTGCTTGAGTAGAATATAGTACGTTTATAAAATAGGGGTAAAAAAGCTAATATTTTATTAATTTTTTAATAATATTATATGTAACTATTACTTATATTGTACTAATTATTGTTTATAATCAGTTATTATATAACTTATAAAATTAATTTTTAAAAAATTTATAATATATATAATATAAAAAATTTTGTAACTATATATAAAAAAAAAATACTTATATACTATTAATAAACTTGGCGCTTATGGACAAAAAAAACAAACAAACTTAGTACAATTAAAAAACAAAGTTTAAAATTTTTTTTAAATATAGTGCAAGCTAAGGTTTAAAAAAACAATAACTATAATACTATAAATATTGGCTATATAAAGTTTTGTGTTAACTAAGGTTTAAAAAAATAATAGCTATATTTAATTTTTATAAATTAAATATAGTTGTACTAAAAATAAATACAGTTATTTTAAAATAACAAAAATATAATTTAACTAAGTTTAAAATAAAGCTTATTAAGCTATATTATATACTTTTATTAAAAAACCTTATTATATAATACTACCAGCAGAAAAAAAGACTAAAGTATAAAGTTGTATGCTTATAAAACTTACCGCACTACTTAAAACGGAACGTTTAAAGGTAGTGCTATATTAAATCTATAAAATATAATATGGAAAGAAAAAAGGGAAGCTAAGGGTTTTTTGCTGTAGACAAAAGCTTTAGCCACCTATTTTTATCTACAGTTTTTATTTTATTAGAAATAAAATAAGGTATAGTAAATGGGTATACCCCCTAGTGGGGTGACCCCTACTACTTAACTATATTAAAAATTTTATTAATAAAAAAAAAATATTAAATTAATTAAATTTAAATAAAAAAGTTTAAAAATATTTTTTTTTAAAAATTAAAAAAATATATATTAGTTTTTTTAAATATTAATTAAATAAATAAAATTTTAAAAGCTTTTTTTTTAATTTATTAAATATAACTTAAAAATTTTAGTTTATTTATATTAATTAATTTATTTTAAATTATTATTTTAATTATTTTTTTATAATAATATTTTAAAAATTAAAAAAATATTATATTTAATAGCTAAAATAAATATATTAAATAAAATAATAAATTAAATAAAATTATATTATATTTATTATAATATTAAATAAACTATTTAATATAATAAAATTTATAATTATTTAATATAAAAAATTATTTTTTATTTATAATTTTTTTAATTATATAAAAATTAAAATATTTTAATTAATTTAAATTAATTTTATTATTTAAATAATTAATTAAAAAAACTTAAATAGTTATATTATTATTTAATTTAAAAATATTATATTAATTAAATTAATAAATTTAATTTAATAAAATTAAAAATATTAATATATAATTTTTTTTTATTAAAATAAATTTAATATTTATAATAAACTTTTTATTTTTTAATAGTTTAAAATATAAAACTTATTTATATTTAATAATTATTAAAATATTATTAATAACTTTTATATAAAAGCTTATTTTATTTATATTTTAAATATTAAAAAAAATAATATTATAATTTTTAATAGTTTATTTAAATTATTAAAAATATTTTTATATAATTTTAAAATTTTTAATTTTTTAATAATTAATTTTAAACTTTTTTTAAAACTTATAAATATAAATATATTTTTTAATAAAATATTAAACTTAGTTTTTATTAATTTTAAAAAAAAAGTTTAAAAAAATTTTTTATTTTTATAAAATATAATTAATAATATTTTATATAAAATTAATAATAATTAATAAGTTTATTTAATTAAAATAATTAATATAATAATATATAACTTATTTTTTAATAATATTTAATTTTTATTATATTATATTTTATTATTTTTTGTTATTAATACTATTTAATTTATTATAAAAAATATAACATAATAAATTATAACTTTTTATTATAATAAATAATTTAATAATAAAAAATTTTTTTAAGTAAACTAATGTTTTAACTATTTTAAACTTTATTTTAAAGCTTTAAATCAAAAAATAAAATAAATAAATTAATAGTTCTGTTTAAAAAAATTAAAAAAGTAGTTTTCTAAATGGTTTGGAGTTTTAAATAGTTAGCACCAACTTAGGTTGGTAAGCCCTAGCGAAACCAACTGAAGTGGGGCGTGGCATGGGTAGTACCTATGTCAACCAATCTCGGGCAGCATGTCCGGCTGGCAACAGTGGTGCAGGTACTGTACATGGGTATGTAGGTATGTGCATGCTGATGCTGCACATAATCTAATTGACTTGATCAATGATCTAAACTTGACTTCGTGTCAGCTACATACCTAAGTCAGAGACGCCGTTTTCTTGCCCTGCAACCACTTGCGTAGAGACCAGGTGTGCGTGTCTGTGGCTTCATTTTCTTCGAGTGGTTTCAGAGTTTCGGCCCAGGTTAGCCACCGGTTGGATCGTGTGTTTTGGCAGCGGCAGCAACGGCGTCCACCCTCAGTTCCAAGTTCTCTCCCTTCTGTACCTGCATCGAGGTACATACTTGCATGCATTTGTTCATTTCTGATTCATTCATTCACTCACTTATTCATTCACTTATTCATCCATCCATCCACCCATCCACCTGTTCATTCCTTCATCCATCCAGCTGTCTGTCTGTCTGTCCGTCCGTCCATACATTCCTTGTACTGGTTGATCCCGCTTATTCGTTCCTTCGGTCGTTTGTTCATATGTTTGTTTGTCTCTCCCACGGAACAGACGCTCGGGAGATGCAGGACTGACTGCAGGTACCGGTAGTCTAACTCAACTACTACTGTTACAACCGCTCTATGCCTCGCCTCGCCTCTGTCGCCTCTCTGTCCCGTGACCTCACCCCCATTCATTACTCCTGCCATTCCTTATCCCAACACCGCCAGCTGCACGACTGAGTCCTGAGCTGAGACACGCATCGACTTTGTGCACACGTCCCTCCCGGGCCAATCTCTCGCTCCCGCTCTTGTTCCAATCTAGATACGTCTCCCTCGTCTTGGTCCTCGTCTACCTACCTACCTACCTACCTACGTGCACGCCTACATCGAGAGCCAATCCACACGAGTCGACCATTGCTGGTAGTATGGATGGTCCCTAACCTCCATTCTTCACCTGCCTTCCAAACTGTGCATCCATTGCACCGTACCCAATTCGACTCGACCTTGTACATCTGTGCCTGTTAATTTACGACCGAACAATCCTGCGCGTCAATTCGAGCTGTCCGTTACTACACTATCCCAGGAGAGCACCTCGGTTCCTGTTCACCACTATATTAGACCGGTTCTAGTGATGGTAACTCGCGTTCGACAGATCTCACACTGGCCTTGGATTCTTGAGAGAGCCCAGCAAGTGGTGCTGCGGGGACTATAAGGGAACAGTTAGCACGGTTTGGCTGGTACATGCATAGAAGAAGAGCGGCTTTGGACGCATGTCTAAGAAGACAATGACTGTTGTTCAGCACTTCGATGACGTGCCCGCGAGTCCCTCAGAGCAAGATCCTAGCAACACCCGCGCTGCAGATTTCGGTTCAGATGTGGTGTTAAACTCAGGCAGTGGGCCCGTTCGCTTCCCTCGGCGAGAGCATAGCTTGAACTTTAGAGGCACCGGACATCCTGTCAACCAGGGTTGGAATCCAAAACATGCCCCGGATAGGAGTCCTACTCTACCTCCCATCTCTCCGTCTTATTCCTTGTCCACACACCCAGTCCACAGAGTCAATGCTGGTGGAAATCCATACGACCACCGCTATTACCAGTCCCCGACCCCTACGGCAGCATCGCCAACATATTTCACAAACAGTTCGAACTACAACCCACGCTTGCACACGGGCTACCTGAGAGATAGTCCAGCCCCATTGCAGCAATTACCTTCCCAGCCTACCTCACGATGGGACTCCCTTCCCAGGGTCTCTAGTCCCGTCTACAAACCGACAGCATCCGCCCCCAGTTCACCGGTAGCCCTCACTTTTGCCAACGACTCGTCTGATTTAGCGAACGATCCCCATCGAAGTATCGACTCGGTAGCCTCCGAGACAAGAGACAAATTCCCTACCCTGCCTTCCGCAAGATCGAACATAACAGAAAACCCTATGCCAGTCGAGAATTTCTCTCGACCTCGTGTTCTTAGTATCAAGCAATCTAACCACGATGGCCCTCGGCTGCGATCTCCTACACAACCCCAGCCTGAGCCCAGCCAACACGATTCCACCAGCCCCGTTGCGGGCCCTTGGCCTCGCTCTAGGGGCCCATCCATTTCCTCTAACAAATCTGCTGCCACCTTTCCTTCTATTACTGTTAGACCGTCTTATGACCCTAACAACCGTGACAACCCGCGCGGCAGGGCGCGGCAGCCTCACCCCCCGCCTATCCGCCCGCCCCTCTCTTATGTTCGTGCTGAGAGTAGCGGACCTAGCTTTACTCGCGATCCTATTCCTCGCATGGCCTCACTACCAAACGACGAGCTTAGATCCAGTTACCGGTCCCAGCTTTCTGCCTCTACTGCCCAAGGGACCCTCACAACAGAGAGGAGTAGTGTACTGACAAAGAGTAGCTCTGTAACATCCGTGTATGGCAACGTGGATGATAGTCTCAGCGTAGATGATGTCCTGGGACTTTACGATAAAGGATTTGACGATGACTCAGCACCGGAAGATAACAACCCAACCGAGTCGCCCCCGCCCACGGCCATGTCTGTATCAAGTAAGGCAGGAACTATAGAATTGGATGTCAATCCTGAAGCCATTACCAATATCGTTGGACCACTCCCAGTCTTTGGGAATGAGGGACCGATTGTTCGTGACTCGGCCGCTATATTCCGCATATCCAATCATAAAACTACAGCCTCTGAGGACTCCCTCAGGGGCAGGGAACGCTCTGATGCATCTGAGGCTACCGTACCTAGTCCGGTCGAAGACTTTACCCCCTCACCTCCGGTCCGCCACGAGACGAATATGACAACCACTGCAGAAAACGAGCGTGATCGATATGGCTTCAAAAAGAGCAATCAGTATATTACGAGTGAGGAGTATGATCGGTGGGACGCTAACTATTCCAAGTATCTTGATCGGCGCCGGAAGAAATGGAATGTCTTTTTGAAAGAGAATGGGCTCATGACCGACTCGCCTAACCGGTTTCCTCCTCGCTCAGCTAAGGCCAAGCGTTTCATTCGAAAGGGTATCCCTCCGGACTGGAGAGGCGCCGCTTGGTTCTACTACGCTGGCGGACCTGCTATTGTAGCGAAACATGCGGGATTGTATCATGATCTCTTGGACCGCGAGGTGAAAGAAGTGGATGCAGAAGCTATCGAGCGCGACCTGCACCGTACATTTCCAGACAACATCAAATTCCGATCATCCACAGACACAAATGCTCCGGTTCTCGATAATGCTTCGACACGCAACAGTCAACAGACGGTAACAAGCTCAGCCAATAATGCTACCGTACCAGGCGAAACAGCCATGATTTCTTCCTTGCGCCGTGTACTCTACGCCTTCTCTATCTATAACCCTCGTATTGGTTATTGCCAATCTCTCAACTTTCTGGCTGGTCTATTGCTCCTCTTTGTTGAATCCGAAGAACAAGCTTTCTGGTTACTCAATATCATCACTAGAGTCTACCTACCCGGCACGCACGAGATGAGTCTAGAGGGGGCTAACGTGGACTTGGGTGTGCTGATGTCTTCGATTCGAGACACAATGCCTAACGTCTGGGCTAAGATTGGTGGCGAGCTGGACGGCACAGATGTCGCACGGCCTAAAAGTAGGCGTCATAGACAGCGTGTCGAGCTAACGACCCGTCTCCCTCCCATTACTCTCTGTATGACGGCCTGGTTTATGAGCTGTTTCATCGGAACGTTGCCAATTGAGAGCACTCTGCGCGTGTGGGATATTTTCTTTTACGAGGGCTCCAAGACGTTATTTCGTATTGCTCTGACCATCTTCAAACTTGGCGAGTCTGAAATAAGAAGAGTTGGGGACCCGATGGAAATATTCCAGGTCGTACAGACCATACCCCGGAAAATTATCGATGCCAACTGCCTTATCGAAGCGTGTTATAAGCGGCGCAATGGGTTTGGGCATCTCAGCCAGGAAACCATCGAGCAACGACGTCAGGAACGACGAAAACATGTCAAGGCTGAGAAGGAAAGGCCTGCAGGCGAGTCTCTCGCATCGGCAGACGTTGAGGTAGAGAGGAAAGGTACACTATTTAAACGAAAGCCCAGACACCGAACCCAGCCCAGCGATGCATCGTAATTGGCCTATTACCAACCGATACTTATGGGTACAGGCCATCGACTGCGTTATCTACGACGGCTTACCGGTTAAGCTAGGCGTCCTGTCTACCTGAACTCAGTCGGTTGGTCCGTTAGTTCGAACACTGCCCGCTGCTCTATCTACAGGTCTAATCATATGAGGCCCCTGAACTATACTTCCAAGTTTATTTTAATGACGTATAATGATGTAATGACCACTGTCAAAACAGGACTAGGAAAAAGGGAATTACGAAGGGCGCAAGAATGCGGTATGGTTCCGCTGCGACACATTAATTTATGTGAAGGCTCTCGAGCTTAGTCACGGTGTGGACACAAATAATTCTTGAACTATTTTACGATCGGAGGCGAGAGAACCACCCAGCGAGACCTACCAACCCAAAAGAAAAAAAAAAGTAAAAATAAGACTTGTGTAATCATATAGGGTGTCAGCATCGATCCAGTCGGGGAATACGATGGGTGGACTACCCGAAACATGTACGGAGGTATCCATGAAAGCATATTGCATTCGGCCACAACGGGAAGGGACACTAGCATCAGCATTAGCATTCTCGCGGCGTAAGGTGTTGGGGGCATCAAACAAATCACAATTAAATATGTGCCATTATAAGGAAAAGGCGATCTAAACTCGGGTTTTCTAGTTTGTGTATCAAGCTCGTGATTAATCATATAAGCTGCCTTCACTCCTCACTTGTTCTAATTAAAGCTCATGAGCATCATCAGTTCTCATGATAGAAAAACGATTACCTTTCAAATCGTCTCCCTGGCTTTTCTTGGACCTAACCAAGAGAGGGTATGTTTATTCGGATATCATCTGAAACACTGCTGTTCTACTGAGCTCAGCGAGTAAGCCATATGAACCTTGGCTCTTGGTTGAAAATGTGATTATCCCTAGCCGAACACCGCGGTCTCTTCAAAATTTGCAATGTACTCTCAATCGTACACGCCCCTAGAATTCAGGCATCTCGATCATTGATTCCCATTCTGCTTTCGTTTATGCTGTCCGTTCCGTCCTCTGGGTATTCACTGCTTAATCTGATCTGGTTGCCGTCATCGTCGCCCTTATTATTCCGGCCCTCCCCTTCTCTCTTTCTCTCCTAACGTTAGTAGATAGGGGAAAGGACGTCGCATAACCAGCCAGCCACCGGGCTCTCCAAATCTTGTGTGTACTTTTTTTTTTGGTGTTGCTGGGGCACAACGCCGTCTGTTTATTTACGACGTGCCCTTGGCATAGCGGGTGACGTAGCTCTTGACGTTCTTGTCGAACTCGGGGCGGTTTGTCTTGTACTCCTCGGCGATGCGGGTCTCGAGGGGGTCGTCGGGGTTGGGCTCGATGAGGAGCTGGCGCACGGCCTCGAGGACGTTGCGCACGCGGCTGGCGGGCTTCCAGGTCTCGGGCTTCAGCAGGCCCAGGCAGATGTTGCCGAGGCTGTCGTTGGTGACGTTGGGGTGGTAGATGCGCGTCGCAAAGTTGACCTGCGGCGCCCGGAAGGGGTAGTCGGGCGGCAGCGTCAGGGTGATGTGGTACACGCCCCCCGCGTAGAGCGTCCCCGGCGGCCCGGACAGCGTGATGTCCCATTTGTGCAGGTCTGCCTCCGACGGCAGGCTGATGGTCATGCCGGCCGGCGGCGAGTCCGAGCACTCCTGGAACTCCTGGTGGTGGTGTCCCGGGAAGTCAGCTTTCTGATCCCTGTCCCGGTTGGAGATGTGTGGGAAGGGGGGCTGTGGATAGGCGATAGATACCTTTATTATTCGTTTCTGAGACACAGCCATGGTGCTCAGGTTGCAGCTCAGGCTGAGTGTTGGTAGAGTGTGGGCAGATGGAGGGGTTGCTGATCGGAGAATCAAGAGACGATGAACAATTCTGGATAGCTCCAACCCGTATTATCTTCCCTAAATACGGAATACTAGTCCGTCTGTTGGCTTAGATAGAGTTCGTCGGCGGACGAGTCACTTAGAGTCTACTAGGGGCCTACCTAGCTTTGTGTGTAAACAAGCAGGTGTTGGTAGTACGTAAGATGGACAATCTTAGATAGGTGCAGATGATATCATGTCCACATTTGTAAATGGGATGGGGAAAACAGCTAGCTTTATTCTTAGAGCTTCACAAAGCTGGTTAGGCAAACTCAAACTGTCCAGGGTCACCAGGCAAGCAAGCCGCAAGCCTGTTGGTCTTGATTCTGGTCTCGGGTCCCAATGAGGGGCAGATGTGTGGAACCCTTTCATGGAGACTGGCGTGGACCTATCAGCGTCTCCCTCTCATCACCCCGCGTTCCTTTTTGGGTATGTGGTCTATCAGAAGTACTGTAGTCTAGTATCTACATACCTACAGCTGTACTTGCTATCCAGCTTCATTATTATATATGTACTTCTTAACTTAGGATTCAGGCAGTGCTCGACGACGTCGCTAAACGCTTGGCTGGCATTTATAGCTGTCTACTATCCCAAGCAGAATCCTGACCACTGTCTTATTTGTTGGCGGTAGGACACGTTAAGGCAAGACAACAAGTACTCAGTGCCACCATCATATGCATACCCAGTCCAGCCTACGCTTCATGTGCCTACTGTTAAGGAGAGACACACCTAATTAACAACATAGAATGTTCCCGCTATGCGGCCCCTATGTGACTTTGCTGACTAGCACAAGTCTCGGACCTATTCGACAAGTTTTAGCCATCAGAAAGCACTCTCGTCCAGTCGAACTTTCTCCATCGCTTCTTGAACCCATCAACCCTGCTGTCTGACCTGTGCCACCGCCCCTGCTTCTTGATCACATCTGGTTCTGCATCAACCATGCCTCCCAGGATTTCCCTTGCGAATAAATCGCCTCTAGGCCATCGATTGGAGTCTTCTACAACATGCCCAAGGCCCCCATCCAGCGTGAACCAGGCGTGGAAGTACGGCATCTCCTTGGCGATAGACCGCCGGAATGCCAGCTTGCCGAGACCACTGCGCGCCCGCGCGCCCGTATCAATGATCTTCTTGTGCTGTGACCACTCCTCATCCGCCGAGAGCATCGCCTCCTTGAAGAAGGCCGGCGCTGTATCCCCTAGTTCATACGGAATAGGCACCGCCTGCATTGCAGCGTGCATGTGTCTTTGAGGAGCAGCAGCATTCTCGTAGAACACGACCTCTCTGCCTTGGTCGTGGTATAAACGGGTGAGGCATTTCATGAAGTTTCGAATCTCCTCCCACTCGTCGTCATCGCATTCGAGTAAGTTAGTCCGGTGCTGTATAGGCACAATGACGGCTCCACCTTCAGACAGCTCTGGCTCCGTTGGCAATGTTAGATATACTCGTGTGCCCAACGAAACAATAGGCGCCACCGGAGGTAAATTGCGGTCTTCGTGATGGCAAAGCTGACAGTTGTCGAGTATCTTGTTGATTTTTTGGAATTCGTTAACAGCGGCATTCTTGAGGTTTAGCTCCGACTTCTGCACGCGCTTCGCTAGTTTCTCTGCATTCTCGTCCATGTACTCCAGGTCATTATCAAATTTTCCATCCTTAGCGATGCGTTCGGCCAGTCGGAGTCCTTCGCCTCCAGCCTGTCCCCGTGTGCGCCTCTCTTCCCGGACCATGTCTTCTATCGTCATATCCTCGTTCTGTTCAACTAGCCCTCTTTCCCGTCCTCGCCTGGTGTCAACAGCCTTGGCCTCAGCTCGTGTACCTGCCATCATGCGATTCTGCATCACATTCAGAACCACGGCCTCGGGACCCTGGGCTGCAAATGCAGCGGCGGCCTTGTTATACTCGGTTTCAAGTTTAGCAGCATCCGGCGCCTTCCTCAATTTCGCTTTCATCATCTGGGCTTTTAATCGGTTTAAAGTTGTCTGGTCTAGCTGTGTCGGCTGGTGGGAGCCAGCATCGTCGGGAACTATCGTACCCTGGTCTAATTCAGCAGGATGTGGTGACACTCGTCGCTTTTCGTGCACTCCCGCAGCGAGCTTCCTCTCCTGGAACAGTTCGCCGCTGGGTTTTTCTTTGCCGACGTAGCCTTCCCCGTAGACATTCCGCCTATCTAGCTCAATCTTCTCTTCGCGAGCATCGTCAAAATCGCGTAGGTTTCCGTATCGATCCAATGCAACCTCCTCCACAGTGCGCCCG
Organism: Xylaria sp. Z21; assembly: GCA_037356095.1. Classification (NCBI taxonomy): domain Eukaryota; kingdom Fungi; phylum Ascomycota; class Sordariomycetes; order Xylariales; family Xylariaceae; genus Xylaria; species Xylaria sp. Z21. The sequence continues at coordinate 54,252 of JBAWJX010000107.1, read as the reverse complement.
GTCTTTTCGGCCATGCTATAGATGCCCTTCAGCTTTGTCATTCTTGATAGCGACCCACTGTCGCCAAAAGTGTAGGCGACCTCATGCTTGGCCGGTAGCTCAAGCTCGTCAGCTGCCTTGCCATCGTTCAAGTCCTGCAGGTGGGCGGCATTGAGCTCCCTCGAGTGAATGACCCTCTTTGGATCTTCCTTGGGTGGTAATGGTTTGGCTGTTTTGGTACCCTTCTGGGTGTAGTCAACATCGAGCGCCGAGGGGGCCGTCATCCACGAGTCTCTAGTAAGAGGTGCCGAGCGAGAGGGATTTTCTTCGTAATCTTCAGCAGCAATCTCTTCATCCGGCAATGGTAAATCGCTTTTGGCATCCGAGCTCTTCAACCGAGTTTCCCTGCTTAACTCGTGGTCGGCTTCGCGCTCGTTGCGGTAGTCTTGTCGGGGGCCTTCCCTGTGGTGGTCACGATCGCCGCGGCCATCGTCCTTAGAGTGGCGTGATCGCTTATGTCTGTGACCATCTTCTTCATTCTCGCCCTCTTCACGTGAGCGGTGGTACCTGTGGCGGTCGCGATCTCGATCCCGAGCCCTGTCTGGAGAGCGATCGCGTCTGTGATGATGATGATGATGGTTGTGATGGTGGTGGTGTCGATGTTTGCGATTGCTTTTCTCGTCCGAATTGCGTGCCTCCCGTTCTCTCTCAGCTTTCTCGGCCGCAAGAGTCTTCTCGAACTCATCGAGGCCGTCCATGGCGTTAAGGGCGAGGATCGACGGTTTGAGCGATGATGGGAAAGACAGTCTGGAGAAGGTCCTGGGAGCTTCGAGTCGCAAAATGACGACAGGATTCTGTTACAAGCATACATGCACCCTTTACGCTCTTATTTATGTACTTATCGCGACTATGAGTTTAATCGTTCGGATCAGTGCTACATTGATTGACAAGACTAGACTCATAAATTAAACTCAGATATTCTGTTCTGTTCAATAGATACCTAGCCCAATACGAAATAGCAATACGCGGCAACATCTACAAGCGCTTCTCAAAGATAATCAATGTTTTGTACCCGCCTATTCAAGCATCAGATGCATTGAATGCTATGTGGTAGCGACTCGTGGAGAAGGGGCAAACAATCCCGTACTAAAAAGCGGACGACACTCGTACTCGAACTGTGTCCTCGGAGCTGTGTTAGTCACAGCGCCTGCGCTACAAGCTCTGAGTGACGTGTGGACCACCCTGCTGCCTGTCCAGTTTTCCCGAGCTACTGTCACTACCACTCGGCCATTTCTCTCTCTCCCCGCCTCCAAACTCTCCCCACCCCGTTCTGCGCGCACGCCTCACCCATTTCCCAAATTTCTTCACGAGTATATCCTCGCGCCCCATATCCCCATTCGTCCGTACGTATCGGGATACCGTGAATATCTATCTACCTACCTACTTACTTACTTACCTACGCACCCTCCCGTATTCGCATTGGAGACGGTTTTGGCACGTACGTGGAGACAGCTTATGGCTACCATCTGACGGTTTACCACCGTCTTGGTTGTCCACATGCTCTTTTGAGGGATGATACGGACGTCCCCTGGTCCATTCTGGAAAGAATGAGAGCTCTTGTCGATAGCCCCAGCTTCGCTAGCGACTTACACGCACGTCTTCGCTTCTGATACATGATTCTCAGCGAACACTCAACACAGATCCGCTCGAATATTCACAACAATACTTGCACATTCCACTACATCGTACTGATATCATTTCCATCAACCATGTCTTCTTTCATCAAGCCCGCAAGGCCTTCCGCTAAAGGGTCCAAGGGCTTCCAGATACGCCCTAAAGGAGCGGGTTCTAGTGACCGCATCAAAGAAGTCCTGAGCAGGAATCGGATGGAGAGCGAACGGGCCATGAGCTCTGAACCCGCTACCTCCCCGGCCGCGGTACCTCGTTCCACTAACAAAGATCGCCCGTCATGCCCCAATCCCCGATGTCCAAACCCTTCAGCACCCGTCACTGACGGCTTTTGTTCCGCTTGTGGTCGTGAAATCGACAGCTCAAACATCGTTGCTGAGGTGGTTTTTGGAGAAACCTCATCTGGCGCCGCCATTGTTCAAGGCAGTTATGTAGCCGCAGACCAGGGCACGACCCGGAATATGGCGCCGGGAATTCGACGACTAGGAGGCCTTGTCGGCGATAACCGGGAAAAGACGATCCGTGAGGGTAAGTTTTCTATCCGGCCGTCCGCTGCTACCTTCTTCATTGCTCATACATGGTTTTAGCTAAAAACATGATGTGGGGGTTCAAGTCGCGGCTGAGAAACATCACTGAAAGCGCGATCGAGTCCGCTATCATGATTTTCAAGCTTGTTCTCAATGAGAATTGGCTACAAGGTCGTGGAATGGACAAGGTGGTTCCCGTCTGTCTCTATGCAGCTTGTCGGAGAGAAGATAAGTGCGACATTATGCTCATTGATTTTGCCGAACTTGTTCACGTAAGTGAAAACCAGCACGTATACCAGTCCGGACTCAAACTAATTTCCCTTCGTTAGATCAATGTCTACGAGCTTGGCCATGTCTTCAAAGACTTGGGCAACATTTACTCCTTTCAGAACAACAATGTAAGATCGATTATACCCGAAGATCTCATGATGCGCTTTGCCGAAAAGCTAGACTTCGGCGAGTTTACTAATAAAATTGCCGCCGATGCGACAAGACTGTGTCAGAGGATGGGGCGGGATTGGATGGTCATGGGGCGTCGTCCGTCCGGTATCTGTGGTGCTTGTCTCTTGATGGCTGCTCGCATGTGGAATTTTCGGCGGACCGTAAGAGAGATTGTTTATGTCGTCAAGGTCACAACCCACACCATCGAACAACGTCTGGACGAGTTCACCGTCACTGAAAGCAGCAACCTTTCCATCGAGAATTTTTTAAACCAAGAATTTCTTGACTCACGTCATGATCCGCCTTCATTTTACAAGCAGAGCGACGAGTGGAAGGAGAAGATGGAGAAAGAAAGAGAAGCCAGCGGACGGAAGCGGAAACGCGTTGCTGAGGATATTGATGATGATGGCTCAAACCAGGCAAATGGCGAATCGAACCCATCAACACAAATCTCATCCGCCAGTGCAAATATGCCCCCTCCACCAAGGCCGATTCCACCGCCAGACTTTTCAAAAACACGCCAAGTCATAGATTTCCTGCCGAGATCTTTCGATACCACAGAAAGCAGAGAAATCGTAGCCCCCTTTGACCCCAACCAGATTCCCCAGCCAGCCCCAAAACGAGCAAAGGATGTTGTGGAAGGTCTCAACGCGGAAGATCCCACAAGTAATCAAGCAATAGACGAACTAGTTGAGATTTACGGTTCGGCTGAAGTTAGCAATGGAGATGAGAGCAATGAAGTAAACGAGGAGGAAGAGGGGGAAGAACAATCCAAGAAGGGCCGTCGGCGAAACAAACAAGAATCGGAAGAAGAGCGTCTCAAGTTCGACGAGGAATGGGAGCGTGACGAGGCAGAACTAGAGAATCAGATCAACGAAGTGATCAACGATCCCCATAGTTCTGCGCACAGTAAAGCCCTAGCAACAGCGGCGCATCTTGCCCACATCAAAGCCGAATGGGCACGCTCACAGCTTCCCCAAAGAGAGCTAAAAATGGATGAGATCATTGGCGAAGATGAATTTGCGGATGACCCAGAAGTGCAATTCTGCGAGCTTGACCCAGAGGAAGTACTTATCAAGGAAGAAATCTGGTTGAATGCGAATAAGGACTGGGTACGGAAACAGCAAGAAAAGACGTACCGGCAACAAATGGAAGATCTGGGCCCACCAAAGCGAAAACGTAACCGTATCAAAAAGCCGCGGATCGGCGAAGGCCAACTAACTCCAGCTTCTACCCCTGGGGAAGCGGCCCTCGACGTCATGAAGAAGCGGCATACTGTATCAAAGCGAATTAACTACGACGCCATCGCCAATCTCTTCGGCAGCAGTAAGAAACGTGGCCCAGGCTCTGTCATCTCTCGTATGGAGAGTGAAGCTACTAGCCGCATAGCCTCTCGCGCCCCTAGCGTATCAAACGCCGGGTCTCCCCCCAACCATTACGGCAGCCCCAAACCTTCGGTCGAGAAGAATCATCCAAAGGCCGCCGAGGAAGGACAAGATGAGGACATGGAAGAAGAGGAGCCGGCCCCAATATCATACGAGTATGAGGACGACTACGAAGACGATGGCTATGGCGACGGCGATGGCGATGGCGATGGCTACGATGACGGAGAAGGGGAGGTGTACTAGCTTTACATGTGGCGTTCTTCGAGAATCAGACCTCACGAATCGACCTACATAGTTGCATTATTATATTGGTCCCCTTGACATGTTCACGAAGAAACAAGTGAGCTGAAAACCTTCCAGGGCGTCTATTTAGACCCAATTCGTTAGTATCGTAAAGTTGAGAAAATAATATATATAGCTAATTAGATGTTTATGCGACTTCTTTCACTAGGTGCTATTTTACAGGTCAGTCCCTAGGAGTCTTTTATTCCCCTATAAGGGAATGTATAAAAGAGATAGTTACTAAATTAGTTGTTGATTTACCAACTTTTTTTTCTTCTTCAGATTCTTGAGAACACAAACATCTATTTAACAAAACAAGAGAATTATGAATATTTAAGCCTCAGTTACACTTTGGACTAGGAGCGCCTATTGGCTTGTTATAGCCGCACGGCCTCCTTCGAAGTCGAGGGTCTTATTTTGTAGCGTCTAGCAGTGTGGCATCTTCTATGTACTTGGATATTCTCTCTGTCTTGCAGCAGTGGATTAAGTAGTCAGCAGCGTTAAGGGCTGTAACTTACTTTATTCCTTTGGCCAACGTACCTCGTCATCACCACTAGACGAGCTTACATCACTCCAATCGGGAAAATCGGCCCCAGGAGGGGGAGGAGGGTGAGCTGCCCCAGGAGGGCGAGGGGGAGAAGGAGGAAGAGGTGGTGGTGCAACGTAAGGGTGAGGGCGATGGTTTTGCGCGGGCCTCTGGTTAATAATGTTTATATTCAATCCTACGTAGTGTGGTGGCGGTTGTGGGTTAGGTTGTACTCCTGGCTGCACTGGTGGCTGTATTGGATTTACTACTGGTGGCGCTACAGGTGCTATTGGTGGTGGTTGTGGTGGTTGTGGGTTGTGGGGGTTATTGATGCCTGCCTGTAGTGCGGCAACGACGTTGGGGTCTTGTTGCGCACGTCGCAAGTACGCATTGCGGACATTTCGAATCTTGGATTTCACTTTGTTGACGATAAGGTTGTGAGCGCCGTTGCCGTCTGCGGTGCGGATGTTATTTGTATAACCATGAAGGTCCAGATTTAGTAACAAGGTGTTTAAGTTCACGTACTTGTCGGCGTCCCTGGGGTGTGCCATGACGTGCCTTAAAAACGCGAGTTCCTGCAGAGGCGACCAGCTAAATCTAGGCATTGTGCTTGTGATTTGGCCTGCTGGGACTCCAAAAATTAGCGAGTTAGCTGTTCGCTGAGCCATTGTGTTACTATTTTTTTGTGGGTGATTGAAGGTTCTTCTTGTAGTTGCCGTTTCGCTAGTTGTTTTGCTTTCTGAACAGGCAGTATTGCAAAGCGCGTGGCTTTGCAGAGCTTTTATACTACGCTTCTAGCTCTTTGAACTGTCCTTCAGCCCTTAAAATCTACATCTGATAGAACACAACATTTCAAAGCCCTAACAGCTGCTATGAGATTAAGAAAACAATAGCTTTGTTCGCTTGCAGGACATTGTGTGGCAAGCTCTTCAAATATGATTGTATGGGATAATGGTAGTCCCTAATTAAAAGTAAATGCTTAAGATCGCAACTCTTTGTGCATTATGTCGTGGGCAACCCTAGTCACCTCGCGATAAACAAGAGGGGTTCTTGGGCCCCCCTATCTAGAAGCCGAGTAACGAACGCGCGAGATGTCTTGCTTCCTCTCACGCTTACTTAACATAGCTTCCTTAGCGGATCGCACGCACTACCGTAACAATGCAACGATGATTACTGATGATAGCTGTGCCAATTAGCCTCAATCGCTGCTAAGTTAAGACCTGGTATGATGATGGATACACAAATTTTTGGGGGTGATGGAAGCCATAATTGGAATCAGTCGTGTGCCCTAGCGGTCGAATGACTCTGACGGTCGAATTTTCGTCCTGGTATCGGATTTTCGATCGATGAAGATGATGAAAAGGAGTTCAAGATCAAGAGCCTATGCATCCTAGAGGGTTTTTTGCAACTGAAGATCTCGTTCGAGACATATAGAGTTATAACGCTCTGTTCAATCAGTGTTTATTCTCGCTGCAACACCACTAACAGGCCCATTATCCCCAACATGACCGTCTTTAGCCACGGGTGCTCGCTCAGCATGATGGTAACATAGCCGACAAATGGTATGTAGCCGATGACGCTACCGATGATATCCTTCCTCTCGAGATAGTCTTGCCCGCGGGCGTAGAGCTCCGTGTCATCGGCGGCGTTATTGTCACCCTTGGTCAGCAGCTTCGCGTGCTCCCCGGTGCCAAACTTGCGCACTATGCGGTGGACGATGGGTATATCCTTGCCCTTGACATTGTAGACCACGACCTCGCCGACGTCTGTTTCCGCCAACAGATTGCGATTCCACAGGAACAAAAGGTCACCTCGCTGAAAGGCAGGCTCCATAGATCCCGAGAGGACGACGACGATGGGTGACGGTGAGTCGGCAGCTATAGAGAGGCCCTTCCACATCTGGATATCGCGAGCGAGTTAGCTATAGCGCACACAGAAACACCACCTCTGCCCATGGCCCGGTGTTAGTTGCAAGGTGGACATGCACGAGCACACGTACCATGAAGGCTGTGGACAGGATGAGGGCAAAGTTGAGCAGCTGCGCAGCCGCTTGACGCGGGTTTTGGAGACTTGACAGCATGACCAATTGATGATTGTTTGATGGGTGAATTGAGTGGGCGTCCGGGGAATGTAGACGCGCGATCCAGCTCAAGTTTCTGCTGGCCTCGGCGTGGAAATAGATATATGAGGCCAGCTCGAATCTTGCTGTCGTGTTCAGGATCTTGTCAGACCAAGCGTCAACAGATAAGGACAGCTTGTTGTTATCTACCTACCTAAGATTCGGGTTCGCACTGGGGTACGCCGTAGTATGTCTTAGGTAATCAATGTTCCATGTGCATACAGTGTTTCCACCGGAAATCGGCACTGTGATCGTAGGTCCAATTGCAACCGCTAGTCACCACCACCCGCCCAATCAACGATCAACGTACAGTGCTTCAATACCCTAATACGAAAGTTGCTCTTCTCTAGGGTTTTCGGCGGTTCTTTACATAGAGGCATTTGAAATGGCAATGGAGGTTAACGCTGAAAGACCAGCCGAACAGCCAACACCCTCTATTACGCCCGTTCATAGTCTCATTCTCACCAACCACTCTGTCGCTGCACAAAAGGGTTAGACTCAACGTCGAGACCTCCCACGAAAATATAAGAAATGGGGACGACAGAGTTGTGCGTTTGATTCAGTTAGGTAGTCTACATCGGATATAACAAAGAGTAGCCTTAGCTACACATCCATCTGGCGGGGCGGCGTCATGAGAATACTATTCTCTACTCCCTATTTACCGAGGTAACTCTTGTGCAAATTGCCAGTAGCTAGACATTTCGACTAACATGTAGATAGTTACTTAGAATTTTTATAATTCTCCCAATCAATTGGCAGAGACCACTGCGCTCAGAAGATGCTTACCTACATAGGTACCTAGGCTACCTAGGTAAGCTAGCTAGGTAGGTTGCAAGGACCGAACTACCCCACCCCGTAGGGCTGAAGCAGAATATCTCCGTACTGGGTGATTGTTGAAGCGACATGGATTGTGCATGGGATGGGGATGGGTCCTTAAGGGAATAGCTGGGTACCTTACTCCATGCTACCTACTGAGTACGAGGATAAGGTACTAGTCCACTGACAAGAGGTATTTGAAGATGAGACCTTTACTGGGATTCACTAACGTGGCTTGTCATCTCAACGGCAGGGAATAGCAAATAGTATGGTTATCCTTCAACCCGACCTTGCTATTAGTTCTTCATTCGTCATGTTCGTATGTCTCATTGTGAGCGATGAGATGGCTGGACCTAGATCGTACCTGACACAGGCTGACCTGTAGTTGGCGTATTCGGCAGTCGTCACTCGGAGCTTTTATTGTTCACGTAGGCGCTTATTTACCTTCCTTAGCAAAGCTACACAATGGTCTTGACTTCCAGGAGTTTCTGCTGCTACTTCAGGCTGGCTCGATCGTTTCGGATCGTTGACCTTTCACCTTATCGTCCTAATCCGAGTCTTCATGACCCCAACTTCAATAAAGACAACCTACCTTCTTCCCCTCATCCTGCTAGTACTAATACTCTACTATATGACCTATTGACCATTCATATTCATCTTTGAGCAAGTGTTAACAAACCGGTTTTCCCTGAGCCCCTACACGAAAGTATTACCTCTGCATTGCCCTAACCATGCCGTCAGACACGACACCCCTTCTGCCACCATCTTCCAGGCAACAAGCACCCCAGGGAGACAGCCATGTAAGGCCCCCCCGTTGGACCATCCCATAGTATAAGGCCCCTGACCGTGCATAGTCCATCACCTTGAGAGCCTGTCACTCGCCGTGGCGGGTCATTAACCAGAAGCTTCTTTTCAGCATTCGAACGGTGCTTACGTCCTACTTGACCTCGGTGGCTGGTGTAGCTCTTAAATACAAGCTCGAAAGCGAGGATGATCATAGCAGTTGGCGCATCCCGTTCCAGTTTTCCACCGTCGCCTTCGTGCTACAGTGGATTTACCACATATTGACTTTGGTACGCCAGCGTGATCTAGATACTTGTGTTATTGTATCGATCATCTTCAAGTCTAATGCATTGAAATAACAGACGTGGACGGGGATGCATACGTTCGAGCCAAATATCCCAGATCCAAACGAGGATCCTCAAGGATCCTCTGTGCGAGCTCGTATCGCTCGGTTCCTCTCGCCGTCTCACCGCGTGAGCAACATCGAGCGACTCAGTTTCAGCATGTTCTATACGGTCTCGCATGTATTCACTCTTCTCAATGCGCTGCTGTACTGGACTGTCCTTGTGCCCGCTGGCCATGGTGGATTTCAACCCCCCAGTGTCCCTCATCACCATCATAACGCAGGCAACACCACGAGGATCTTCTACGACCCAAGTAAGAAAAACTTTTAGTTTTGATACATACTTCTTGCATTGAAATTCGTGGCCTTATGTAAAGTGGGCGATGCTAATGTCGGTCTAGACAAAGGATTGTTCGAAGAAGATGATATCAAATCATTCGGCATACTCAATATCTGGAGTATCACGGCGGTTATAGCCTTCTTCGAGATGAGTTTCCTCAATAGCATTCGTCGTCAGAGCGTAAGTTAGGAGCTCTTAGAGACTAGACGCTAAGGGTGCTTGAACTGATATAAAGACGGTAATAGCCGGTCGTAGGACATATAGCTGGCACCCTCGTCGCAAGCGGACTGTATCTTGCTTGGGCTGGCATCGGCAAACTAGCAACAGACCATTGGGGATTGTTCTTCCTTGACCCTAAACTTATGGGAAATTCTACCGGGGCTGCTGTTGCTGCTGGTGCTGGTTTTGTTGCCGTGTCTCCTGTTTGTGAGTCCCCCAAGCCTAAGTATTATCTGTGTAAGCCATGCTGACTGAATAGTCTTCACGTATATCTACGGTCTCATTGCGATGAGAGAATCGCTAACCGCAGCCCACTAGACGCTGTATCTATAGGCATGACAATGCGCCTGAGACGAGAAGGGCTGACGAGTGTGTCACCTATTTTGCGATGAGGGAGCCCTCGTGGAATCCGAAAGAATAGTGTTGATGGGTGCTTTACGGGAAACTGTGATGGCTTGATAAGCAGTCTGTCGATAACTAACGGACTACACGATAAGTTAGGCGTCAACATAACTTATGCTGCGCAGGACACTGGGTTGTACTTTATGAAGCCAGCGTTGTATGAGTTTGCTATACGGTAGACCGAATGATTTTGGGCCCCAGTGCAGCGATATGGCAGCGCAGGCAAGATCCAATGACCGATCGAACAAATGTTTAAAGCTCTTCTCGCTGGCTCATACGTTTTCCTGGGCGAGGTCCTAGTACAATATATCCAAGTTGTTATAGCTTGTCCTTCACCTCGAAATCCACTTAGGGTGCGCGATCGTAGTTAGGTAGAACTTGAGAAGTGAAGTCTACCTACGGTAAGGCATAGACCTAGTGTAGTAGGGTGATCCCTGTTTGTCTCACCTGATCTCTTGGGCCGCGATTAGCTCCCGATGCGCATAGATAGACCATTGTCGTGTCTAGTGTAGTCAGATGTGGTGTTGGTACCTTGCCTGAGAACGGGTACACCCATGTAAAGTTAGGTCAAGCCAGATTACCTGTCTACTAGTAGGATTTATGTGCTTATCTATCTCGATTTCGACCTAGAACGCCAACCCGGCGAGCTATTATGGCGAAGCAGTCACCATTAACGGCCTCCGTATCGTCGAATACTATACTACACGTCACTAGTGGGACCCCTACATCTATGCTGTACGCATACTAGGTTACTTAGATAATCTACATTTTCTCGCGACAGACCGTAAATCCGCCATACAATACCGTACCAATCTGAGCCCTTCCCAATTCGGATAGCGGTGATCTGGCTCTTGAATCACTCGAGCACAATAGAGAACAGCGTAAGCCAAGCTAGTAAAGGGATAATGTATTGTCACAGCGTTCTTCACTCGATATTCGGGTGGGGGGTCTACAGTTGTAGAGAGAGACAAATATATATATATGTAAATATGCGTAAGTCGACATTGTATGTAAGGTATGTTGTGCATACCTGGCCAGGCACTACCTACTCGCCCAGTCTTCCAATTCGTCTATTCGGCTTGGTCACAGCCTCAATATTCCGAATGCACCCTCACCTGTCTTCCATAGCGCCACGCGGGGTGTCTTAGAGGACCCGGTAGGTATCTCGCGTGGTGTTTTACCTGTAGATACCTAACATGATGCTACCTCTTCGGCCAGGTAGAAAGGTCTACTCATAGCTAGGAGGGTGCGGTCAGGCATCAAGTCCAACGCATATACGTAAGCATGTGTATCTTACCTTGTTTTATTTTATTTTATTTTTATTTTTTTTATTCTGTTTGTCGCACAAGGACTGCACTGGGCATTTGGTAGAAGGTTCCGCATACTGTACTACTACGTACGCAACGTACATAGATACCTAGGCATACTATTGTACCGCTGTATTTAGGTAGAGGTCGTGAGTGTACCTTAGGTATGCTAGTGACGATTCAAGACCGGTTTGGGTGCAGAACCCTGCCTAAGCCAGCCTGTAAGGCCATGGAGCGCCGCGACGTCGTCATACTTGCCCGCCTGGCCCGCAGTAGTGCGACCCCAGCCTGCTGGTGAGCACTCGATGCCCGTCTTCTCTTTGGTCCGTTTGCTCGGGTGCACCCATCCAACAATCCCACGGCACCCAGCACCCCAGCACCATCCTAGCATCATCCTAGCACTATCCTAGCACCCACCCCGGCAGCACGCCCAGCCAAGCAGGCTGAAATGGGGCAACTTACTGCTGCAGACAATACCATGCTTACATATATCTTGTAGGTACTTACCTGGGTACTGTGGTTTACTTAGGCGGTTCACCACGGTACCGCAGTTACAGTGCTGCAGGTAACTGTTCCCCGTCACTTAACTATCTAACTACACGTGGGAGCAAAAGTGGTAAGAATGTATAAATATCGAGCACCACCCCCGTTCAAAACTACCCCCCTTCTTTCGTTCTCCCTCCCCACCACAACCGTCAAGGGTCGCAAAGCAATAGAAGGATATCTTCAGAGACATTCGTTTGTTCTCTCGGATTGACTCTGGGATACACCGCCCGGGCCCGTGTTCACCATTCTTGTGTGTCAATTCACCAATACCTCACACACAACACTCTTCCTCTCTCTTCCGACGCTCCTTTCCACAATCACCCACGCTCTCTCTCTCTACCTTTTCCTCTTTCGTCTGCGAAATTGTCGAAACGCCTATAGACAATTATACCACGTTCTTTTCGTCGCTCTCTAGCCAATCCACGCAACCTCCGGGAGAACGCACTCTTTTCGTGCGCCTTTCCTGATTTTGTCATCGCGGACCCCACGCTGCCTCGATTTCTTTTGCGCCTCCAATCGACAACCGCCAACATGTTCAAGCGCTCGTTCCGATCCTCGGACCGAGTCGACAAGTCGGCGAGGCTCAAGAAGCCCAGCAGTGTGGCTCGTGATCCCCAGAAGCTGTCGAAACTGCAGCAGTCGCTCGAGGACACCCTCCCCGTCAAGAGGAGTCTCACCTCGCCCATCGTCACTCTGATGATTGGGCCAGAAGGCCGGCTGTTTGCGGCGCACGAGGAGGTTCTGTGCCAGTCGCTGTTCTTTGAGCGCGTCTGCCGGGACCAATACCTCGATGCGCAGAACAAGAGGATTTCGCTCCCAGACGAAGAACCCGAGATCTTCTCGGCCGTACTCGAATACCTCTACAAGGGCGACTACTACCCCCGCTTGTTGCACAACAAGCACCGCAACTCTTGGGAGCTCGAGGATGCCGTGCGATCCCCGGACCCCTCCGACCCCACCAATCCCCGAGGTGGCCGCGGAACCGTCGAGGCCACCATGTACGTGCCGAGCGTGGACCAATACATCCTCCGGGACACCGTTGTCTACTGTGCCGCCGAGCGATTCGGACTCGAGGAGCTCAAGCGCCTGTCTCTCCGGAAGCAGGGTCTGCAGAGTGGGATCGACGTCGGCACGATCCTTAGGTCGGCCCAGTACGCCTACGACAACACGCCCGACACCGACTCGCGGCTCCGCGCTCACTATCTCGCTCTGATCATCCGATGTCGCAAGACATTCAAGAGGAGCGGAACCATGCAAGCTGAGATGGAAAAGGGCGGCAAGCTCTTCTTCGACCTATTTGTGGCCATGTGCAACCATCTCGACGATGTTGTTGACATGTCCAACTCTCACACGCCCAAGACGATTTGAAAGGGCGAACCCAACGAGACCAACAGAACAACTTGGTCACTTCTGAACTGTGTTTTATTGTCGCGGACCTTAATTTTGCGTGCTTTGGCGAGGAAACGGAGTTTGTTATGGGTGTGATGACTCGGCGTTCGTTGTCTTTGGTTTCTTCCCACGTCATTCAACTCTCCCAGGCATCTCAGCTCATCAGATTGGAAACACCATTTGGGAGAGCCTACTACATGCTGTTGCAGCAGACACTCCACTTCTTCACTGAGGTTTGGCCGACTACTTTTTTGATGAACTTGAGCGTTCGAGGAGAGTGAGAGGGTATGGACGCACACGATACTCCGCCCCAAAACACCCCTCGGTTCTCCGACTTCTAATGACCCCAGCATCGCAACTCCCGTATTACACAGCCCAGAAGGCCTCCCCGTTCGCGTGTCACGGACTGCGCTTAGGACGATTATAGATAGCACTCCAACGTGGAGCTCTTCTCTTCGCGAGAGAGCTTCTACTAGGTGAGCTGGCCTAGAAAGTCGAATCGCGCTTTAACGGTCCGAGAACGTGGCGTAGAGGGAAGAAAGGGTCTTAACCACCCAAATTGGCAAATTTGTCTTTTGCACTGCTTTTGCTGTATTTTTTCCTAGCACGACGAAGGCCCACCCGAGTACATGATGGGCATTAGGGCAGTGTCTTGATACCAGATTGTTTCTAGGATGGGAATCATGCCAACAATAACAACCACTACCTTCGCCGTAGGCAAGCGGGGAGGACGAATGTGACCACCGGCTGGCGCGCCTCTTCGCTGCCACCCCATCTCTTATGTGTCAAGAACAACAAAAACAAGGGAAAAAGCAAACGAACCATAAAAAAAAAAACACCACCCTCCACACAGATCTACAGATTGTATGCCGGTGTAGACCGCACTTGAGCAAATCCCTTGCAATGGTTCCGCTAGCGCCCGAGCTGGCATCTTACGAGATTCTTCATGACCCCTATTATCTCCTTTGTTGTCCTTTCTCTCTGCCCGACTTTTTCTCACCTGATGGAGATGGGAGACTGGAGCTGATATGGGGAAATGAGAATGGAGGACGATGTGAAAAATGGATGATCTGATCTAGTCTTGACGACTAGCTAGTTATAAGACTCCAGGGAAGAAGACGTTTCTTATTTCCCTAGAGGAATGGATAGATAGTCGACGACCCCGGCCAGAGCCCTCGTCAGGGCGAGATAATTGAGAGATTTCGGCCACCTCATCCTGATAAGTTTTCTTGGTCCTTGCGTGATGATTGCATGTGAGCGTGTTCGTATTTCGCATTCCCAGGTGGTAGTATATACTACGTGCTTAAGCTTACGTGGCGAGTATGCTATTGAAGATATTTATATAAGTCTACTGATTTCATCGTGTAGGTGTATAATTAACTGCAAGTTACGCATTGTAACCAGCTTGTAGGGATGATGTTTGTATAAGCACAAGTGTAAATAAGACACGACGTCACTTCTTCAAAGTCTTAGGTTAACCTCACCTACAGCAAGCAATAGTGGTATGTACTAACTAGATACTCCGTACAATGGACGACGATAAGAGCTCCGAATGAGTGCCCCTCAGCCCCACACCCCGCCATTCGGTACAGCCAGCCAGCCCACCCTCTAGACTACCTAGGAGAGAAGAAACTCTAAACTCAAACCCAGTCCGGATATTTTTTTCCCCTTTCTAGATGACCAGCACTTGGGCGCCATTCGACCTTCCTGCATTTCACCAGACCGCATAAGGTTCCTCAATAACCATGGCTTCTGAAGCAAGCACATCATCGGCGCCGGCGCATCAGCCCGTAGCCATAGCTTGCGTGGGAATGGCCGGGTCCGGCAAGACAACGTTCATGCAGTGCATCAACGCACATCTGCATAAACAGAGAGAGCCCCCGTACGTCATCAACCTCGACCCTGCCGTCTTGAATGTTCCGTTCGAGAGCAATATCGACATCCGCGATTCGGTCAACTACAAGGAGGTTATGAAGCAGTACAATCTCGGCCCCAACGGCGGCATCCTGACATCGCTTAACCTCTTCGCAACCAAAGTCGATCAGATCCTGGGCCTTCTGGAGAAGCGCGCCGCCCCCGACCCAGAGAACCCGGGCAAGAAGCCGATCAAAAATATATTGGTCGACACACGTAGGTCCTCCCCCTTTCAGCATCATGCGCCACCGAGGTTCCACGTAGCTAACAATTTTCTAGCTGGGCAGATTGAGGTGTTCGTGTGGTCCGCGTCTGGACAGATCCTCCTCGAATCCCTCGCATCGTCTTTTCCCACCGTCATAGCCTATATCATCGATACACCACGAACCGCCTCGACGAGTACCTTCATGAGCAACATGCTTTATGCTTGTTCAATTCTCTACAAGACGAAGTTACCCATGATCCTGGTTTTCAACAAGACTGACGTCAAGGATGCGAGCTTCGCAAAGGAATGGATGACAGACTACGACGCATTTCAGGAGGCCTTGTCCCAGGATGAGGCGAGCAACGCATTCGGCGGCGTCGAAGGAGAGGGCGCGGGCAGCGGATACATGGGGAGCCTTCTCAACTCAATGAGTTCGATGCTAGAGGAGTTCTACGCCCATCTCAGTGTTGTCGGCGTATCATCTATGACCGGCCATGGCGTCGACGACTTCTTCGCGGCCGTACAGGAAAAGGCAGAGGAGTTCAGGAAGGACTACCTACCAGAGCTAGAGCGGAAACGGAAGGAGAGAGACGAACTGAAGCGCAAGACAAGGCAAAAGGAACTGGACAAGATGATGAAGGGCATGTCTATGGGCGAAGCCAGCAGTATGGCAGAACCAGAGGCAACGAACAAAGACAACTCCGACGTGTCGAGCAATGACGATGATGAGGACAACGATGATGACGCAGACGCCAACGATGAGTACGACCGAGAGGGCTTGCAAGATAGGTACGCGGCAGCATTGGAGGCGAGCAGGGACTCGACGATGCAAGATGCCAGTTTTGCCAAGTTTCTTCACTCGCAACGAAAATAGATGGAATCAGGCATATCGCCAAAGGTACTTTGTTGAAAAATTAGGACACGAGGCATGGCAGACAGGCAACGGAGTTATAGGATAGCATAAAGGGCGTAATGATACCAAATCTGAATTTTGTAGTCTGAACGAAGAAGCCAAGTCAACCACTGTAAACTCCTAACTCCTATTATAATGCTTTCCTTTGGCGAAGCTTTGAGTCTGTAACACTCCATAGTCATCAGTCTACTCCGTCCGCGCCATTCCCCGCCGTATGGACGTCGCTCATAAATGCTCCCAGGCCATCCGAGCCTTTACATACGTAAGGCAGCCGTCACCGGATATTCCGTTCTATCTTGCCTCGAACTGCACCATTCTACTCCGCCGTTAGTCTGTCTGTCTGCTACACGGGGGGGTTTCTTCGTTTTTTATTGTGGCTCGTACCTCTTGGTCCGCTCCTTGTAGAGAATGCGGCAGCCGCACTCCTTACATCGGATAGTGTCGCTCCGCCTCAGCGCGAACTTGAAGCCGCAGTCGCCGCAGATGTAGCTCATGGTGGCGCCCTCGGTGTCGAAGGTGCGGGAGAGGTTGGTGCCGGCGCCGGGGGCGTTGCCCTGGTTCGTGGGGATCTGGTAGGCTTCGCGCGACATGGTGTTAAGGAGAAGAAGGTGTTTCTGTGTTTGTTTGAAGGCCGACGTGCCGACGGTTATCGCTTTTCAGCGAAGAGCGTATGTGTAGTCCGGTGTGCAGTGCTGAGATAGATATTGGTCGATCGTATGGAAGGGTCCGAAAGTTGGTTGCAGTGGTGCGAACAATCGATTGATTGATTGAAAGAAAAAAGGCGGTAAGGAGCGGCAAGGCAAGGATTTAAATTACCATATTTATGTACTAGGTACTAATCTAGGTAGCACTATGTACCTAGGTAGGCTATCCGGAGCTCTGGGACGTAAACTCCCCCAGTACCTGAAGATCGCGCCAATGGATGCCCTAAAAACCCCTGCAGACAGCCGCCAATCAATGTGTTTAAGAAGGCCGAGGCATTGTCATAATCGAACCTATCCACTGAATAAGTACCTAGCACGTTCTGTCGTCGCATGAGCATCATTTGTTATTTGTTCGCATAGCTGGCGCTATTGTCGGTTTTACAGCAGTCTCTTTTGTTATTATGATTGCATTTCCACGGCTGTACTTTTAGTGTATCTATAATCCATTTATCTATCTATCCAAGTCCTCGGATTGATATTTTACGACTCCTTCAAAGCACAGCGTATAGCATCTAGCGTCCACCATAATCAATCTCAGCAGTTGTCCAACAGACAGGCACCAAGACGTCATGGCAGAGACCTCGTTCGATTCCATGGTGCTGCCGCCAGACAGCTCGTGTCCGTTCTGTAGTATCGCGCAGACGTACCCGTCCTTCCCCCCCGACTCGCCTCCAGCTCCCGACGCGCCCGAGCTCGATCCCTTCAAGCTCGCGCCGGCCTCGTTCGTCGTGCTGTCCACGCCGATGCTCATGGCCTTCCTCGACATAATGCCCCTCTCCCACGGGCACCTCCTGCTGTGCCCGCGTTCGCATAAGCCGAAGCTCTCCGATGTATCGCCCGAAGAAGCTGCCGAGCTAGGCGCCTACCTGCGCCTCCTGAGCAAGGCCCTGTCGCGGACGACCGGCGTCTACGACTGGAACGTTGTGCAGAACAATGGTGCTGCTGCTGCTCAGGTCGTCAACCACGTCCACTATCACCTGATCCCAAGGCCCGAGATACGCGCCCGGGGAAAGTTCCGCGAAAGTTTCACCATGTTCGGCCGTGGCCAGCGGGAGGATCTAGACGACGACGAAGCCGTTGCGCTCGCGGCGAAGCTTAGGGCCAATATCGCAGCGGTGCTGGAAGAAGAATCACGAAAAGGGAAATTATGAAATGAGGAAATACTCGGGGTAGCGAAAATGTCTACATGATTCTGTTATTTTCGCCAATGAGCCCTGAGCTCTCGGCGTCACAGTATTATCATAAGCTGCCATCGACGATCTATCTATCTGTCTATCCGTCTATCTACGACTGCTATGGTGGCTCAGATTATAACAATTCTAATCTGTTCTCCTACTCGTCGTCGCCGAAGAAAACCTTGACAGGAAGCCAACCGTCACCGCAGACTTTGAAGCGATCCTTGAGGTTCGACAGCTTAGTCAGTTCCTCGTCCGTCAGGGCCCAGCCGTCTAGTGCGAAGTTTCCCTCAATCCGCTCCTTGGTCACCGACTTGGGGATGACATCCCAGCCGTTCTGGATACCCCATTGCAACAAGCACTGCTGGGGCGTCTTGCCCTTCTTCTCCGCGATCTCGAGCAGTGTCGAGTCCTTATAGAGGGGCGAGTTGGTACTGCCGAGGCATGAGTAGCCTGTGCAGTGGATGCCCTTCTCCTTGCAGTAGGCCACCAGCTTTGGTGACGGGTTATTGGGGTGCAGCTCGATTTGGTTGACCGATGGTTTGATCTGGCGCCTGTCAGTTTCAAGATTCTCACCCTTCATCCCTGGGACGGCGGATCACATACCTGGCAAGAGGCGTCGTTCAGCAGCTTCTCAAGGTTGGTAATGCCGAAGTTGGAGACACCGATGTTGCGAACCTTGCCCGTACTGAGCAGCTTTTGCATCTCGCGCCAAGTATCAATGAAGTTCCAATCGTCGTAGTGCTTTTTGAGGTCGTCAGGGCGGGTCGAGCTAGGCCAGTGCATGAGATACAAGTCGACGTATTCCATGCCAAGGTTCTTTAGGGAGGCGTCGATTCCCTCGGCGACTCGTTTGTGCCAGGGGTTGTCGAGCTTGGTAGTAATCCAGATCTGCTCGCGAGGCACCCCGGAAGCCCGCACGCCCTCACCGACTTCCGACTCGTTCCCGTAGGCAAAAGCCGTGTCGATGTAACGGTAACCGGCTTCGAGGGCCGCCTTGACAGCAGCGCTTGTCTGGTTCTTGGGCGACTGCCAAGTGCCTAAGCCAATAGCAGGCATCTTGTCTCCCGATGGGAGGGTATAAGTCTTCCTATTCCAGTAGCTGTATCAGTATAAACTACGTGAGGATTCCTGGTGAGAGAGCGCCTACGTAGTGTGCTTCGTGTCCGCCATGGTGTTGTCGAGTTTATTCCAACTAGAGGGTGCGCTTAGTAGAGTTGGGAGTTGGGAGAGAGATTAAGTAGGAAGACGGTTATTGTGCGAATATATGACAGTGGGAGGTGTGCGGAGGGGTAATAAAGAGGCTCTATTCGTCGATCAAACTATCATTTAATCTAATTTTCTGGAGAAAGAAAGCGCTTGGAAACTAGTTAAGCAGGTGGCCGTTTGAGTAAAGCTTGCTATCATGCAGATGCTAGATGTGTGCCCCATCCGTAAAACCCGTACAGCCATCATCTAGTTGCATGGTATGACGCATAGTGGAACACCAGCTCTGTAGGTGCAATGACACCATCTTGTTTTCCACTATGTCCCTCCTTGTGTTGCTTGTTAGTCTTTTCTGCGCGCTCGTGGGAAGATCTCCCGGCTGAAAATCTACAGGTTACAGCACAATGACACGCAGATCCCACGTTTCCTGCAAGGATATTCTATGTTAGGAAGTTCACTTCCAATAAAGCAAGAATCACCCTAGATAGGCTTTCAGAGTTCCCAACTGATCGGGAACTACGACATCATACCTCTCCAGAGCCAGTCCCGCAGCCCCAGACGTTTCTACGTTTAGTATAGCGCAAGAGTGGGAAGCGGATTGCTTCTAAAGCGCGCCAATGGGAGCCGGGAGACCGGGGCTCCGTCTTGCTGGGCAGAAACTCGCCGGCCTATATAGGTCTCGCCGTACAATCGGTATGTTAGGATAATTGCGTATTATGGGTTATTGGAGCTTTCAGCAGTGAGTGCTATGGTCTCTACGAGATAACTGGCGCGGCAAGCTTGTGTCACGTATTTCCATCCGAGGCATTAGGACACGAATTGTGTTTGCCCCCTCTTATCTACTCAATGCTATACATGATTACGAGGAGAAAGGTAGAGTAAGACAAGCAGCCAGATGAACTTGGCAAGCCATAACACCGATTATGAGTGAGTGTACACTAGCTTTTTTTCGCTGAGCGACGTTCACCGTCTCTTATACTCCAAACATGTATCTCTTGGGGTCATTGCTATATTAAAGGTGAGACCAGGTCAGAAATAATAATAACATGCATTGGTACTTATAATTTGTTGTTTCAAGCCTTGGTTCCCTTTAAGTCATTTATATCGCAGGCTTATAAAAGCAGCTTTTAAAATCCCCTCTTTCATTCTATTCATTGCAAATACGGGATGACTAACCTACGCCAGGCGTAATATGATACGTAATATAAAAGTTATAAAACTAAAGGAATGAGACCATTGAGGCGCGTGAGTACGGTTAAGAAATATTTATTGTGAACTCGGACGATGAAGTTGTAGGGTCTTTTAAACGTAATCTAGAGTCGGAAGCTTCGTTTTTGATTAGCCCAAGCATCTTAGTTAACTTGCCTGTCCGGGCAGCGGCCATGAATGTCCTTACAACTACCTTGTTAAAACTCGTCTACAAATTGTCTTACTACTATCATGATGTACCATGTATCACGCGGCACGGCCTCGTTGGGGGCCGATGACATGCTAGTTTATAACCTTAATATAACGCCCACCGTTATTAATTCAAGGAAATCGTCAGCCGTCATGACGATCAGAGTATTTATATGATAGATCTATCTTCAACCCGGCTCACTTGCGACCAAAGAATTGGAGGCAAAGACTTGTTGCCCACCGCGTGTCTGTATAAAATCTCTTTTGAATTCCCTACATTGATACATAGACGCACTGATCGGGTTATAGCCTCACAAAAGCGAATACGAGGATTGTAATGGGCGGCCGAATTCAGGAGGTATATAACAATGAAAGCCATACAAGCAAGCAAACATGCTCCACGATAGAGCTGCCTCAGATCCTTACTCCAGCTGCTAAGCCTCCTAGCCTTCCGTCGCTCAGTCAGACTAAAGGGTTTATAGCATGAAGGGTCTAATTGTTGCCCTTTGCCCAATGAAAACACAAAACTTCGTTAAAGTTAATGAGCCCTTCGGAGATCATAGATCTTATTATCGCTATAAAAACGACTTGGTAGTTCCAAGGGATGTGCAAAGCGACACGCTCACTGACCACAATTTTATTCACCCACTGCTTGAGCGGCCTGGGATACTCCTCGGAGTACCACCAAGAGGGAATCAAAGAGGAAATCAAATAAATCAGAATAAGTATTAATACGACTATGTATGAGTAGGGATGAGTCTTCTCGTCACAGATACGTTGAACTACTTATTGTCTTCATGAGTCGAACGCTAGCCCTTAACCTAGCCAACATCTTGAGGCGGCTCCTCATGGTATAGCTACATGAGCATGCTTGATGGAATTTAAGAATAGGAGAACCGTATACTAGTTTCCTTCTCGCGAATGCATCGACATTATATCTAGAGCTTAATAACGAATAGTCACTAGGAAACATGGGGTAACATATGCGTATGAACGAACCTATTAGTTGAGATAGAAGAACATTATAGGTTACATTTGTCACCTAGTGTAAAGAAAAGGTATGCTCGCTGCTTTGGAATATTAGAGTCCCATTTCGTAAAAACAACAGCTTTTCTCCGTCACAAAATAATACTAGATGGCGTCATTCCAGGTCCCAACTTTGACAACTCGGCTTGTCTACCAGGTATAATTATGTTATATAATTACGAGATATCCTTCGACCGATCCACGGTGAGATGTGACCGCGTACGTATACAAAGGCTCCTGCTCTTTCTGATGTCAGTTTCCGTACGCTTTCTACATATACGTATATATATTTATTGTGTTAGCTAGAGTTATATTTTAATCAGCGGATTGGTCGTCCATTAGTTCCTCTTCGTGTCGGGTGGATGGGTTCGAGAGTCAACGGATAGAACTAGCTGAAACAAGTGAGTGCACCCGCGCGCGACCTTGGTAATATCGATCAAGTGTCAGGGCAGTCTCCCATAAAACTGCACTATATCTAGAATAGTAATATTTACCCGTCAGGAGTACTAGGGGGATGAAGTTGCTACGATAGTAAGTGCCTACCTTTATGTTTAGACTTATCTATTGATATTATATAAGCGCGAGTGGGTGGCCGAACGTGGAACTGCGGCCTGACGGTTGTTGTACGCCCTTGTCCGAATAGATTAATGCATCACTACCTAGAGCTTAGTAAGGGTTTTTTTTTTTTTTTTTTTTTTTTTTTTAAAAAAAAAAGCCTTCTCCTTCTCGAAGATGGGTGCTAACTAACGCACAGCCGGCAATTATACGCGCGAACTAATCGACTATGAAATTACCGGTGGCCGTGTAGGCACATGTGAAAGAAGGACTCGGGTGTGTCAGGAAATGGAGGCTGTTACCGGCAGTACCGAGGAATGGCTGGTTAAATGCGGCGGCGTCTCCCGGCAGGTTGAATGCACCGCCCTTGCAGCTCATCTCATTAGCACTCCCGTCTACCGAGACTTTGCGGGGCTTGTGGAGTTGGCGTTCGGGCACACTGAAGGACAATTTCCCCTACGCCTGTAGGTTTTCTCTACAGTCTTCAAGAATTGGTCGTAATGTGGGACGCAAAATATACGGCGCGGCTGAGGAATTAAATTTCCGGCTATAAGTATCTAAACACTTGGATCGCCAGGCGGTTTAGCTATGTAGGTAGGTAGGGATATGCGGCCATAAAGTGTCAGCCCGGGGCTTGAAGCTTGATTAGCGACAGCTTCATTCTACCGTTCGAACCCCTCGAAATTTAATTTCATCTCTGCAGCCTTCTGCATAAAATTTCCCTGCAAGCTCCAATGCTCTGCCGAGAAACCGGCCGCTGCCGATTGCACGACCCATATCGGATGTTTCGATATCGTCCGACGCGCCCATAACGCCCCGTAAGATTCCGGCGGGCCACCACCCCAGCTTTCCGAAGCCGACGCCATCCATCCATCGTGGAAAAGCTAACCTCGAGCTAACCTCGGTACCTTGCGGCTGAATACATCGAGTAGAGAAGGATTCCTATTTCCTGGCGGATTGCTCCTAATTTACCAAGTGGAACCCATAGACTAACAAGTTGAGTGGGCGTGTTCTTTTTCTTTTTCTTTCTCCCCGGTTTCGTACAAACCAATGCGTATACGCTATGACTTTTTTCTGTTCGCCGTCTGAATCGTGAATCATGAATTATCGTGCCTCCCGTAAAACACCGTACACCCGTACCCGGGAAGCAATGAGTATTCGTAGCTAGCCAAACGCCCCGTGAAACCTGTGTCTCCCTGCTGTAGCGTCTGAATAAAAAAAATAAAAATAAAATAGCGAAAACGAGCCGTCCGAAAGCTACGCCTTTCGGTGCGTCTCGTAGGCCTTGACAGCGGCCTCGAGCTCAGCTAGGCTCGACCTATCCGCGTAGGCGTCCATCATAGCTTCAGATCGCCGCCGAGAGGCTACTTCGGCTTCGGCATTGTCATATTGTCGCTGCTCCTGGTACTCCTTATACTTGGTCATTCCGTAACCTTCCCCCCACTCACATGTTAGTCTGTATGCATATCAACGGCCCTTTAGGTTAGGGAGGATTACTAACCAATGCCTACTACGGCGGCGGTTGCGGTAGCACTATCACAGCATACTTGTAAGCCTTTTGTGTTTGTGTTACGGCGACGCGTCGAATCGGCTCACAATTTCCTCTCCAGCCGGCCTGTCCTGTACAAGGTTGGCAGGTGGCTCGGGTGCACATGGGAGGCAGTCGAGAAGGGACGGGCTGCTGAGTTTGAAGGCATGTTGTTCTTTTGGACCGTGATGGCACGGTCAATGATGTGTCTATCGTGGTGTAAATCGTTGCCGTGGCTGCTAGTATGTTGCCGAGTCTAAGTCTCTCTGGCTATTCTAAAGTCTGAGGGGGGATGTAATATCGTGGAGATTGATTACTTTTGGTTGGTAAACAACAAGTGAAGAGGGAGATGACGGGCTCAAGACCCCTAGATCGTCGTTCTGGGGCCGAAAGGGGCTGTTATATATAATAAGTACATGGTATGGGAGGTGGAGGAGTCGGTCACAAGCTAGAATACCTCCCTCTAACAATGTAAGTACGTACGGCAAGGATAACTGCTAGGCCTAAGGTAGGTTGGAACATCCCATGTAATCTCACCCCACGTTTCATTAATGGTGAGTTTTTTGCCGCATGTACTGCATAATATGGCTAGGTAGTTCAGATCCTCATACATACATATGTACATAGTAATCGGATACCTCCTAAGCTGCTTCGGGACAACGGATGGTTTTTGGGCATCGAACGGCGCGAGGGCCAAGGTGAACGAGCCATGGGTCGAGCTCTTACGATGCGCCGGATGCGACATGCGGGGGATTGGCACATATGCACATGCATCATGCGGGGACCGCTCCAGCTTTGTTTGGTCTGGCTGACTGACTGACTGACTGACTGTGGAGTGTAGCGTGCTGTCAGAAAGGCAGGCTAGGTATGCTGTAGCCTGCCTGCCTGCCTGCCTATTGGACTACTAACCTACTGTAAGGACCGCCTGGGGTTCTGCTGGGGAAGTACAAGGTTAGGGGGTCGCCATCCGACAAACCCATTCGTGGTTGATCTGCAAAGGGTCGCTGTTGATCTCGCTGTTTGAGGCATATAACTTGGGGTATCTACGCAACCTCTCTAAGCCAAGTCCTACGCATATTGTCCCTACTAATAGTATGTATATACTAGTACAGCATACCTCATGTTGCATCCTGCCAACTCACAAGCATAACAAACAGGTATATAGCAAGGTTAGGAGGTTTAGAGTGTTGCATTGCATCGCTAAACATCACTCACCGGATGGACTCGAGTCACAGTGATCGCCAAACCAAGTAATAATAGGGTGTGAGATCGACATGGATGATGGAATAGGTAGACGTTGAAACCGTTTCGACGAGTCTCACACTTTTCTTTCCTCTGATCTTTTTTTTTCCCTGTCTCTTTTTCTTTCTTTCCCTCTCGCTCTGCCACGGATTCCGCCTGGTTGCGGCATTTAGATTCACCCATCTGCAAGAGAATAGGATCCGATCCGCGAAGTCTTAGCCACTTCTTAGCAGCATCCTCGGCCAATCGTAGTCTAACATGGTGACCACAACATTCAGCCTGAGTAGCGCACTGTCGACTCACAGCATGAGATAGCGATTTATTTGCCACCCGGTGGTTGTGCTGTGGTTGTGTCTTTGTCTTTGTCTTTAAGTAGAGAAGAGAGACCCCGACCAGCCAAGACACTGTAAAGTTATTCTGTGCTAATGCATTGCCGAGGCACAGATTCTCGGCAGGCAGTATGAGTCCAAAAGTCAGATCCCGGCTAAGCCTGCTTAGGATGTCCCCAGATCAGAAGCCCCAGATCTCAGATTACCTATTTATGTATTTCTACGTGTGGGGGAGGTAATAATTCAGCACATACTTAGCATGCGAATCTGTACTTTCACATTCCACATCCCTGACTTATCTCTAAACTCCCTTGATCATAATCCTCGATCGTCTACAGCATACATCTACCTGCTTCTTATCACCTTGGTGAGGTCTTCTGCTCACTGCGCCAGGACTCGGTTTACTCGTCAGCAACACACCCCCATCTCGTATGTATCATTGACCTTTTGCTAGGTGCTTTCGCCCCTGTTGGCCCGTAGACCAGCCAGCCGGGTAGCCAATCATCGTGCTTCGCGATGTGCCAACGCGCCGATGAGGTCTGATCTTGAGAGGTAGGGTAATGGCCCATGAATGCCGGCTGGGCTCGTGGCCGAGAGCGTTGCAGCTGGCTGTGTGCGTACACATACGTAGCTTGCGCAGCCTGGTGATGACATCCAGCAAATAAATAAGCTACGATGGACGAGGCAAACTTTAAGAGAGAGGAAATATTGATGCGCGAGTGCTTATCCCTTCGTATGCGAAAACACCGCTCGTCGCGGGATGATGTAGCATATACCCGCGGCGCACGCCACCACACTTTATGCAGATATACAGAGTCTCGCCAGGCCTAACGCGCACGCCGTTTGCCCTCATCTGTATGCTGCAGGAATAGGGGGTTGAGTGAGATGATGGTTACATCTCGCGTCACGTCAACAGCCTTTATGCGCACATGTCTATGAATCTGTTTGGCTAGCGCCTCCAACAACCATATAACTACAGGAGATTAGAGGATCCGTCTTGGTGGTAGACCCGGTAGGCTCGCCCGGGGACTCATGGATACTACTGGTGGCGATAACGTCAGTGGCTGTGAAGCTTGTTTCTTATTACTTCGGATCGTATATCCACTTCCGGAAGAAGCATTAGCAGGTATGCACATGCTGAATATCTTGCGGGGTGCTGATTAATACTGGACGTGATGAATTGGAGATAGTTAAGCGCGGACATGGATAGGAATCCGTAAACCCCCACAGCCGAGTTGATAGGTAGTCAATAGCAATGATGATTTCGAATCCTAAACTGAAGACAACCCTCAGAGTCTACAGACGTCGCGTCCTTGACAGAAAGTCGCGCAGGCCACTGGGAAATATGCAGTACCAATACTGACGGATATGCAGGCCGTATCACTTGCAGGAGGTAAGAAGCGCATGCAGTATTGCTTCTATTCAAGTATATCTGACTACATATACCTCTATACCTATCCCTGTCAACTCCTACCAGGCTGCAGTTTATACCTACATTTTGCTCGCTCTTACTAATGGCCTTTTCTATCTTATTACCCTATTAAGTCATCCTATTTTATTGGAAATTATACGGTTACGCGGGAACAATATTTGGAACTTAACATAGCCTCTTTTATCAATATTCCTATTGGCAATGTGGCTATCCCTACGACTACATATTGCTATATTGTGCGCTATCACACTTTGTCTATTCAGCATTGTGGTCATAAAACTAGTCTGCCTGCCCTCTGACCTGCGTATTTCTTTATACCCTGCCTACATAGGCATCTCATCTCAAAGCCACGTGCTGCATCTACCCTGATCGTGTCACCTCACTTCACAAACGCAATTGACTCTTGCGTTCTACAATCAACCAGCCCATGAGTAAGCAATAGTGCGTCAAGTCAACAGACACCACCATTCAACCGGCCCAACGTTAGTCTCCCTGATCTCTCGATTTATTGCATACATGTCAATACCTGTCCATCCCATCGAGTGGTAGGAAGGTAGATGATATAGCAACCGAGCGCCACCACCATCCAGTCGAATGCCTGCAGCGTTTCGACTAGTATCTTCGTGTCTTCGTGGCTCAGTTGGCTAGAGCGTTGGTCTCATAGAAATATGATCCAATCCAAGATTGGGATATCCAAAGGTCGTGAGTTCGAGCCTCACCGAGGACATCATTTTTGGTGGTTTGCCTCACTTTCTTTCATTTCCCTTCTTTTTCTTTGCTCCTCAGGGTTCCTTCCTCCTGTCTGCTGCCCCTCTTTTTTATTTTTATTCTATTTATTAAATTATTACGTCACACATCATAGCAGGAAATAAATGTTCCTTATGCCGAGATACTGCTGTAGCATCTTTTATAATAGGTAGTAGATCTTATACGGGTGAACGGACGGTTGTGATCTTTCATGCAGTATTTTAGATTTTAGCGGTCGAGTTGAAATCTAATGATATAGTAGCAAATTCGTGCTAAGAAGAGAATCAAGACCACGTTGACAGTAATTAATTGCAACAACTTGATTTGGGGCACCTAGAACAAGTGATGAACATGTTACAATGATTTGGATTGTCTAAATTACCCCAAGTTAACTCAGCATCCCGCATTTTTGGATCATCCCGTGAGACTCCTGCAAGTCCAGGCCTGTACTTGGATAAAAGGCCTTTTCCCTCTTTGCAACAACCTCCTTAGCATAGGTCTATTTGGACATTGCTCGGCCGATCACTCGTTTTGCACGCATATATTCTTTGTTGCATTACTAAATTTGATATTCGGAGCTGGAGAGTCATAGAACTCAAGCGCCTGTTCCGATCTTATTCAGTCCCTTTAGCGACCCGAGACTTAGGGCTAGGCCTTGTGATCTGCTTCTTATGCGAACAAAGCCTGTGATAGGTCCATCCTCTCCTTCCTTTTCTATACTCAGATTGGCCAGCGCATCCTCTCCTGTAACCAAGTTAGCATTACTATTGAAATCAACACTGCTCAGAGACACATACCGAATACACTTCTGGCGTATAGATTTGCACTCAGGAACTGGCAATCACCCTTCATGCTGGCTTCGGGCGTCAAGCAGTTCATATTCGTGCAAGCCATAAGTTGTTCCAGGAACTCGCGAAGGGATTTGGCCTTGCTGTTAATATTGACCTTGTTCTCCCATTCGAATTCGGTCCACATTGTCCGGAACTGAGTTTCCGTACACGTAGCGGGTTGAATGTAGTCCATAATGTCGACATGGAGATCGTTGAGAATAACAACATTAGTATCAGTGCTATGAGCGCCATCATAAACCACGTTGCCGAAAATGACACCAGTGTCGGTTGACGAAACTTTGATAGTACACTGTACATTGTGGAAGTCATGTGGGCCCAAATTCTGGGTGGTAGGCCGCTCCACCACCTTGAGGTCGCCCAAAGTCGCAAATTCAACCGAGAGGTTCTGTAGCGTCTCGGTGGTCTGGTTGACTAGGAGTACATCTAAAACGATATCGAATTGGTGTACTTTAACATAGGCTTCGGCGTAAACGGGGTCGGAGAATCCAGTAAGTTGAACGACGCGACTGAGCTTCGAAGTGAGATCCTCGGCCGTGGCTTCACCACCAGTCGCCCTCTCGAGATCCAATTCAATCTCGTCAGCACCTTCGCCATGGTTTTTCTTTGAGAGTTGGCGAATTTGGACGACATCGTCGACTTGAATGGCTGTCTTTGCCTTCTCGAAGGCTTCTTTCGCTGCTCGTTTCTTCTCCTCAACCTGCACCATAGCCCGGAAAGCCTTCCGAGTATCGTCAAGGAATACGGATTCAAGCTGCTTGTTCTCAGAAAATTCGGCTAATGACCGAACACAGGACATAATTCTATCGATGGAATCCTCGTCGATGGGAGCTTTAACGAACTGTGATTGGCCGACACGTATGATAGAGATCATGATCAACATGGCTTCGGCCTTGAGGGCATTCGTTCGGGCCTTGTCCGACGAGATCTCGGAGTGTCGCATGACTAGCTTGGTCAATGTAGCAGAGAGAACGGTCGCTAAGTAGTAATCTCCGTCAAGGATCAATTGCCGCAATGGAGGCTTTTGCGCTGCCTTGACGGCCTCTAGTCTTGCGGCAGTGGCAGAGGCGCTTGTTAGAGCGGTCTCGGTGGCGTATGTACCGTCTGCTAGAACCCGCCTAGAGCCGGAGGGTTGTGCGGGTTTAGAATGGCCGTTCACCTGTTCCTGCTCCTGCTCGTTTTGGCCATCGACGTTATCTAGTAGACGCTGCTCAGATGCCAAAATCGGTATCTCGCCTAGACTTGCGCGTATCTTCTTCCATGCATCCCTAATATCGTTTTCTTCGAGAGAATACTCGCCAATAATCCAGACGATCCCGCGGTAGACCTTACCTGCCCGGACCTCACTGAGTGTATCGACCAATCGTGCGACGATTGAAGGTCGCAGCTTAGGAAACTTCTCGACGACCTCCTTTACGAAGCTGATGACATCAACGGCAGATGTGTTACTAAAGTCCGCAATGAAGTCCATTAGTAGGTCGACAACACTAGCTGCAACCTCAGAGAATTTGATCGCGCATTGGTGGATCGATTGAATTAGAAGCTGTCGATACTCGGTGTTCTTCTCGTATTCCTGATCAACGGTCTTTGAAAGTTCTTTCTTTAGCAGCAAAACAACTTCTTCAACGTTCTTGCTGGACACCATTTCCAAAGCAATCCCAAGAGCCTTCCGCCTTACATCGATGTCAGGACTCGAGAGAACGCGGAGAATTTCCATAATAAGATCGTCGAGAACGCCCTCGTTTCGTTGCCGGAGCTGGTCTACACGATCAAGTACGATGAGTTTCACATTGTTGTCCGCCTCTTTGATGCTGAGCTCGATGAATTTAGCAGCAGCAGCCTTGACAGCCACGGGGTTGCTGGTCAGAGTTGTTAGGGATGAGGCAGCTTCGTATACGACAGTCGAAGTGTTGGCTTCTAAAAGGTCGAATATGAGCCTCAAATACCGAGCCTTCTCATGTTAGCGAGCAAAATGAACCTGTGACGCGGGGGTCTGGCTAACCTTGTGCTGCTGGTTCTGGATAGCGTCTTTGCGAATAAACTCAAGCTCTACTAATTGTAATAATTCCTCTGCATTCGGGATGCCTTCAAATACATTGCTTAGGTAGGCGAGGGCTTTGTCATGATCAATGCTTGAAAGAGCAGCGAAGGCATTGCGCTTGCAAGTTGCGTCGCTCTCTCCGTCGAGGAAGGTGGCGATTAAGTCGGAAGCGTCTGGGATAAGGGACGGCGAGTGTTGATGAATCGAGGCGACGGCAAAGACAGCGTTCTTTCGGACGTAGGCATGTCGATGCTCGAGGCAGGATCGCGCAGACGATAAAAGGGGTTCGATCAGTTCGGGTTCTCGCAGTTTGCAGAGGAACCGTAGCGTATTTCCTCGGATGTACTCGTTGGGGTGCTGGAGATCATTCCGTATGCCATTGCTATACGATTCCTGGTCAGCGCCGGCCAGACGTGTGCTAGCTCTTCTAGAATTGCCGTGCTCACCAGACAAGGATCATTTCTTGCTTCAGCTTCCCACTAGCATCAAGCTTGGGGCAGATCTCGTAGTAGAAGTATAGCAGCTTCTTCAGATGCTTGGATTTCGAGGGCATGACGAATCGGATGATGTGCATGAGGAGCTGAGGCATTGGGTCACCGTTCAGCATGATGGTCAAGATGCGCTTCATGGTGTCGACCTTGGTCTCATCTGTGCCCTTCTCCAGCTGCGTGCGCAGCTCTGACATGGAGGGGACATCGGCGGCGTTGTCCTGGTGGACCAAGCTGTATGCGTTCTCAAGGAATGTGGTCATGGTGGGCAACTACTGCGGCGCTCGACCGCCTCGTCAATGCCGGTGTCGAGCGTATTCGAGGTAAAGAAGGCGACAACAGAGTCGACTAGAACGACTAAGGGGAATTGGGATCCGTGTCGATATTGCCCCCTCAATGAAGCAGTAGCGGCAGCGGTATGACGAGATGATGGGGTTGGTGTCAATAGACAAAAGGTAGTCGGTTAGGTATAAGGCGACTATGCATCCCTCAGCTATTGGTAATGCCGGTAGCGGTAGTAGTATTAGAGGTGCGAGGTGGAGGTTGGCAGTTGTCGTGGGTTAACCTGAAGTTCAATTCGTGACCAGGCTGTCCCAAAAACCAATAGGCAGTTAGTTGTAGGTAGTCGGTAACACCAAATTGTCCACATCGGCCAGCATGTACGTACATTGAATGCCACACAGAAATCTGTCCCTCCTGAACCACCCAGGTGGGCCGCTATCTAGGCTACTAACCTTCAACCTGCTAGTGGATTGGGGTCAAATGTGGGCCAGCGAGCTGTCTGAGGTGTAGAGTGATGTTAGCGAGCCAATCATATCTGCGAAATCATAACTGCTGAGCCACAATATAGATAGTCCTTATCAGATTCATAAATGTGGCTGTTCTGTTGGTTACCTAGGTACCTACATGTAGGTAGCTGATAAGGCTGGGTACGTACAGCAGTACTGTGCCTTCTGCCCCGCCAAATGCACTTACTTTAGCTATTGAAGTGAACCAGCCCATTGAACTATGATGCTAACCTAGAGCCTTGCTTGGTCGTTTCTATTGCGTATTTCAATATTAATTCCCATTCCACAAGCCAGCGGTGATAACGGCGAATCCCAATCCCAGGATCTCTAGAGACCATCTACACCAACTCACATACTCATCACCCACCATGGCTTCCTCCAGCGAACCCTTCTATATACGCTACTAGTTAGTTCAATCCGGGCGCGCATAAGTCTTCAACAACCCTAACACAGCGATTCTACAGCTCTGGCCACTCTGGCCGTTTTGGCCACGAATTCCTCGGTACGCATCTGACTTATCCACGACACACGATAGTAGAGAGATGTGTCGGCGGCATGCGTGCAGAACTAATCGGATTGCGTACATACAGAATTCGACTTCCGAGTAGTCGGTGACGGACGGAGCGCAGTAGCTCGATATGCCAACAACTCAAACTACCGAAACGACAGTCTCATTCGCAAAGAGAGTGCGCACCCCTCATGAACTTCCCTCCCTGCCTCTGACCCATCATACTCTTACATCGCAATGTCGCCAATAGCTCGCCTATCGCCTATGTTGATTCGCGCGGTCCTCTGGAAGGAACAAGTACACTGACCTTTCGGGAATCTCAATAGTGTGCGTCAGTTCGCTAGTAGTCGACGAGATCAAACGGATAGTAAAATCAAGCGAGATCATGAAGGAAGACGATTCAAAATGGCCCCAGAAGAACAAGGACGGGCGTCAGGAACTAGAGATCCGGCTGGGGACTGAGCACATATCATTCGAGGTGCGAGACAATCATAGCATTGCCAACAGTCCTATCCAACACGGACGGAAGCTAACACATGAGGGTACCCCTCTTGCAGACAGCCAAGATTGGCTCGTTAATCGACGTCACCGAGTCGGCCGATCCCGAGGGCCTTCGTGTCTTTTATTACCTAGTACAAGACCTGAAGGCGCTGGTTTTCAGCTTGACATCGTTGCACTTTAAGATCAAGCCTATCTCATAGGGGATGGGGCTTTACACGGTGGAAGATTAGGAGTTAGGTGTTTCATGTACCCGAACTAGGCCATTCCTCTGGGACCAGACCTGGAATATACCCCACGTGGCTGTTCGTAAAAAAATGCTAAATCTGCTGTCGCTCTGTGCTTCCTTCAAGCGCCCCCGGAATAACCAAACGCCTTATGCCCTTATGTTTGGATTCCATTCCGAACTTGCCCTGCTTGCCTGGAATGATTATATACCTTTCATGGACACCATGTCGCACGCCGCTCGCCGGGAAAATGTAAAGCCCTTGATTTACCCTCCATGTTGGAATCGATCAATTTCCTGACAATGCTGTCTCTTCCTAGCGCCGCGCTTCCCAGCACCGCTCCCACGCTGATTAGCTAGTGATAATTGGGGTTTGTGTTGATAATGATCATGTCCTTCATCGGAATTCCAGGGCGCTAAAACAGCCCCTATCCTCCACGTGTTTGAGCTCCAACTGCTGGAACCTGCTTGGCCAATAGCGTTAGCTTATACAGCACAAATACTACACAGCCACAGACTTACTTTTCGCTCTTGGAGTGGAAATATATGCCGCTGACGCTCCCTTCCCTCTGATTAAAACAGATGTAGTAGAACCCTTCGAAGCTGGCTCCGTTGATAGACGTCACACGATGGTCTGGCACTAAAAAGTGTTCCTTCCAGCGCATGAAGATATTTTCACGCTGCGCGAGATTCGGTATTGTTACGGCAACACCCTTGCGTACTTGCTTGCTATACTGCCGAAACGCAGAGAATTTGCCCCAGTGATTCAGGTCGATCTTCTCCGTAGCCCCCCAGCCCTTGTGTTTTGTCAAGAAGTCATAGCGACTGCCGATGATCTCGCCCTCGAAGTACGTCGTAAGGGTTGGGTTATCCTCTGTCAGGCCTGTAGTGATACACCCGCTACGCTTAGCATATATTTTTTTGCGTAAAAACAATCAAGAGACGTGATTTCCCAGTTTTGAAGATTCAAACTTATGTTCAACAAAGCAGGGTAGACAATGGATTCTGCAGAAAGGTATCTAGCAGCAAAAACATACCTTGAATCTTCAGATAGCCACAGAGGAAGGACTCGCGTATATCCACATACTTGATCTCGACCTGAACATCATACACCTGCCGTTCGGATTGCTGTGTTCCATGGAATTTGCTCCCTGGGCGTAGGAACGAGGATGACGACGTGGGAAATATCTTGAAGCAGCGATTAGCTAGATGCGCCACGCTTTATCCTTGGGACACATAGATTTCCCATTTGAGTTTGGCTAATGCACGTATGCATACATACCCGGACGTTGGAGTGATCAAAGCCCATCGAAGGCTCGTATTTGCCATTGTTTACGAAAACCCGCCCGTCATCATTATCGAGTTTTTCATGTTCTGTTGTTGATGCGTCAAGTTCGCATCGAGAACGGCGTCGTTCCGCTGAGGCTAGGATGATGGCACCACCCTGCACTCCCCCCAACTCTTCTATCGGTTTATGCGATAGAGGATCTATGTCGGGCACCTCAGAGGCGGAGCGATCGGTACCGCTCCGCGAACCTGGTCGTGGGGATTCTGTGGTGGACCGCGACTCGGTCAAAAGTTGGGCGACCTCGGCGGTAGGCGCATTCATGGCTCCGGGTGGCGTAGTTGCATCGCTATCTAGATTCATCTCCAGCCCATCTTCCCAACTGCTTGGGGAGCGGATGTCCTCGGGACATGAGGAGCTGTGTGTCCGGGAGGGTAATTCGGGAGGGGTAGGAGGTGTATTGCTGGAGGGCGTAGGCATGTTGGTGGTGATAGCGCCAGCGGAGGTCGGGTGTAGGTAACAGGCGCAGGCACGGGCGCAGGCACGGGCACAGACAGATACCTATGCGTAGATGGATGACAAGCGTGTAACTGTTCCAGATACCAGGGCTACCGACCGACTCAACAACACAACGAAGAAAAGAGAAAGGTGTAAGATGTAGACGTTTCAAATGTATGTATACAAAGAACAGAAAAATATAGTAAAAGAAGAGGAAGAGAAACCCGGGATGGCTAGTATTAACAACAACACAGACAGATGAATAACAGTGATATAAGATGGCAGAAGGTCGCGGTAAAAGTAGGCAGGTTAGTTGAGGTCAAGCACAATGGTGAAGCACTATCTGGACTGGATAAGACCAGACTGAAAAGGGTTCACGCTTAGATAGAGAGGGTGCCTTTGTGACGAGTCGAACGCGAGAGCACGCCAGCCTAAAGAGTCGGTAGGTCATAATACGGTACCAAGAGGCAGGTTGCTGAGTAGTAGGTAGAGTACTAGAGATGAAACTGTTAGATGAATAGGTACCAGGCATGACTGTAGGTGCATAAGAGGTACTTACCCGCCTAGTATGTTAAGTTGGTATCTACCTAATGCAGCAGCAGCAACAGACAGGTGTAGGGAGGCGCCTGGGTCGCAAGTGATAAGGGGTAGGTTAGTCAAGTAGACCTCGCTAGTTACCTAATTACCCCATACTCGAACTCACCTAGACCTGCGCCGCCTGCCGCTGGCCAAGTACAATGGAATAGGTAGCCTAGGTACCCCAGACTCTCTGGCGTGTTTTTATGTAGGGACTCAAAGTCTAGACTTGGGTATTAGACTATCTACATATACCGCTTCCGTTGTAAGAGACACCCATGATAAAATACAACAGTACCACACCTACTAATAGGCTACCTACATACTTGGATGTAGGTAGGTACCTGTTGGTAGGTAACTACATGTAGGTAAGCAGGTAGGTAACATAGACGCCAGTCACGATACCTTCAGTGGCTGTCGTTAACGGCAGGATTGGCGCAGATTGTCTCGAAGTCCAGTTCCCAATGCGGCCGTGTCTCGGCTCCAATCGTTCTGCAATAGGAGAATTGGGGATCGCACGTTTCCTGGATATGTTTGCTGGCCAAGTGATCACAGTGCTATCGTCGTGCGGCAGCTCAGATGTTGCATTGCATGAGAACTGCCACAGTCATCAATCATCCCACATGCCCAGGTCGCCATCCATTTATTCAGGTCCCATTCGGGGTTGCCACCCACGGTTCTAGGTGCAATCAATACCCATACCCAGATCATGCCGAGAGTTGCATCCCACATAGCTAGCTAGCGTCATTGATTACGGGCTAGGCGTCTAGACGGATATCCCACAGGTATGTGTATTGGCCCTCTGCTGTACACGTTTCAGCTCTCAAGGCTAGTCGATGAAGGAACCGCTCCAGCTGAAAACCTTGGATTACATCCTCAAACTTTTACTTCTACATAGGCGATCGTTCCCGTATCAAGATCAACAACAAGCCGCAAATCGGCGTCTGACACTGAGGAGCAGTCATCAGCGCGAGTTTTGGACTGCCCCCATTTCTCGTCTGCCGCAGCTAGCAGTAATGATATCTTGTTTTCCTCTAGGATTCTCTGCGCCTGATTAGTCTTCACTAGGGACATTCCCCTTCCTTCATACTGTGTCATAAAATCAGGAGTAAAAGTCCTGGTCAAATGGCCATTTTTATGTCATTAGGTGTCACCCCTTTTTTTGTTCCGTAGCCTTATAAGAAAGGAAGCGTCCACCGACCGCAGTGACGTCAATTATCTACTGTCTGCGAGCAATCGGGAACGAAGTGCCTGATTCGGGTGCTTTAGAGAGAGATACCTACCTACCTAGGTAGGTAGCTCACTTCAAATTTGACAGGTAAGGCGACCCGTCATGGAACTCTGACAGCATGCATTACTGCTGTACGTCGGATACACCGGGTATAACTGCCACGTATAGATGCATGTGAAATGGAACTTTGTCGCTATTAAAACTTTTCAAAGAATGTG
This sequence comes from Xylaria sp. Z21, assembly GCA_037356095.1. NCBI lineage: Eukaryota > Fungi > Ascomycota > Sordariomycetes > Xylariales > Xylariaceae > Xylaria > Xylaria sp. Z21. Next base: position 17,580 of record JBAWJX010000107.1, on the reverse strand, counting down.
GGAAGGTGTAATAAAGTTTTATATGCGGGTGTTCGCGAACCACTGGAACTTGTGACGGAGACTTGACGTATCTAGATGTCGACCGAACTTGAAGACAGCTGTCATGTGAACAATCGTTAGCTACCAATTGTCGGGCATTCATATTGCTGTATTGTAGTTGTAGATGGGATGGAGACTAGCCATATATATTACTAGGTAAGTAACCCTAGTAATAGGAGAGCGTGGTGACTAGAAAGGGCTTTTTGACAGGTCCTCAAAGTCGTCAACGGGTGTCATTAACCGTTGGTTCAACTTACGCTAACATCATCGAGCCGTATCTATCCAAGCTAAGTCTTCATTCAAGTTCACCATCTGATATTACGTTGAAACCCGATAATTATCCTCTCAGAGAATTCTACGAGGTTGCCGGCTACAATTTATGTGTGGATAGATGCACGAACGAATGCGAAATACCGACAAATCTAGAAACTTAAATATCACAGAAAATCGCCTCACGGTGTAGATTTATATTTGCAATTGGCTCGTATCGGGTGCTGCAGAATCAGAAAGCTCCTGGTCTGACTTGAAGCCTCTGAAGTAATGGCGACGGAAGGGATTAAGATCATCAGCGGACCGACCATTCGCCTGATCTTCTTGTTTCTTCCTCAGCGCCAGTGCTGATTTATCTACCTCTGAGTCGGGCAGCCGTCGATATGTAATTAATCGTCTTGACCCTAGTCGCTCGTGAGTTTGATTAACCATTTGTACAGGGTGCTTTAACGACTCACACTTGTTGAATACCTGTATGCATACAACGACTACCTCGAGGCATGGGTGCGTAGGAATAGCAATCTCCTGGTCTTCATCATTCGCAGTTGGCATCCAAAAAGACAGTCGGCCATTGTCAACCAGCATATCTGTCGCGAAGTCAAGTATGTCATCCAACATGGCTATAAAGCTGTATGGTTTCTTGGGTGGGATAAATGCCGGATCTCTACTCCGCGTTAGCTAGAGAGTTGCGCCAACTCCAAGAGTGTATGTCCTTACCGGTACATCAACTTTCCCCTTTCAATACTCCGCACCTCCTTCTCGGGGTCCCTGCAGCCTAATACCTTAAGGCCTTCTCTTACACCGTAGGGAGGATCACATAAGATGCCATCAAGTATCCTGACTTTGCGCACCGGTGTGTTTGTGAGGTCACTTATGAAAACTCCACCCAACAATTTCTCTAGGCCATACTGTCGGAAATTGCCCAAAAGACTCTTCTTCCCGCCTGCGCCTCGCATACTCCGGCCATCGATATCACTACCCCAAACGAGGGCGCCGAACTGGGCACAAGCAACTGGGAAGCTGCCGGTACCAACAAAGGGATCGTAAAATAGCTTGCCTGGTCCAGCGAGGGCGATATTGGCGGTAACAAGAGCCAGCTCAGAATCCATTGAAGTCGTACTAATGTAATCACGCTTCTTCAAATCAAAGGTATTGATCAAATCCCTTGCACTGCGGGCAATCAGCCTTCCAAAGTGCACTTCTAGAGGTGAAGGCGGTTTCTTCTCAGGTAGAGGCTCGAATTCCCACTCTTCAAAAAGGGTGAACTCATTGTCAGGCGATGATAGCAAGATAGGGCCGTCGAACGGGAGGTAGGAGAATGAGTTGATGAGGGCAACTTTCTGCTTCTGAGACCGCGAGCCCCGATAGGAGTCTATGCTAAGCTTAAAAGACGGCGCAACGTAAAGTGGCCATAAATGGGTAGTATCTCTCTTAATGCAGGCATGCAGTTCATCGAGGGTCTTGGCCGTGCCCCAGTGCTCATAGATGTTATGTGCTAATATCGAGCGCTCGACAACAGCCCGTGCAGCATCGTCTGAGGGAAGCTCAACAAGACAAAACGGAGACTATGAAAAATCAAGTCAATAACCCTAGATCTGAAAAGAAAGAAATAAAAAAGAAACAACGAAGCGGGCATGTAGTTCCGTTACCTACCTCATCACGGTATGATATGATTTTCAAGTCGACGTTTGCTAGGGTAGCAAGAGCCTGGATCTCGGCCAGACGAAAAGTCTCATGTAACTGCGTAAACCGGATGAGGTATTGCATGGCGGGCAAATATTCTCCGGCGCCCGGGCGAGAGGTCTGGTACCTGAGAAGTCACGATGTCTGATGGGTGTATAGACAACTCCATTTGTGTCTAAATGTGCACTGGCTGGGAGAAGAGTCATTCGCACAATGTGGAACGCTTGTGCAGAAACGAAACTACCTAGAAGTTTGACACCAAAAGCTAGGGGTGTGGACTGATGAAAAAGTTGGCCGAGCGCTTTGCAAGGCGCCGTCCTTGCCGAATGTAAAATATCCTTTATCGCATATTCATCTGTTTTAAAAGGTTGGGCTTATTTGGCTACAACGTTTAGTCTGCGACCCATCTGTCCCCTCTATCTCCACACCAGACCGTCGCTTTACAATATAATTAATTTCTTCTCTTCAACACTGTGGTGACCACGACTCTACTACTACCTAGGTATGCTATGAATCTTCAAGTGAGGCGGCATGCTCGGTACTGCCTGTCATGTTTTCGTTTCCGAAGCCCAGCGTCTATCAAAGCCCAAAATGTTTCGTCACATATGGCACAATGAGCTACCCCGATCCCAGCCAGCTCCCAGCTAAGGCCAAGCCATGGAGCACGTTGCTGTCCCAAGATTATGTACACAAAGTGAGTGATTTGACTTCTTCACTGCTTCTACTCAGCATGATTCTAACTAAGTGAGATCGACTTGATCTTACCTGAAGAGCTATTGCATCTCGTCAAGGAAAAGATTCTTGACGACGCAACACGAATCCCAAGCTATCGCAGAGTTATCATGACGCTTGGACAAGTGCTCGAGGGTGACTTCTTCACACAATACATCAAAATCGGTATACTTACCAAATTCCTATAGCTACGTGGAATCTTATTGCTTATGTTTTCTTTCCTCGCCAGGGAATATTATGATGTTGTCTGAGGGCAAAGTCGATACGGATAACGTATTTTCTATCAAAGATGGTATGACCGATTTGCCTTGTAGTGAATTATACCATTCGCGAAAAGTAGCTAATTATACAGGAAAACTTATCATGTACCTTGATAAAGAGACATATGAACGAGCTGGTCTCGTAGGCAAACCTCACGGCGCCAAGGGTGCAAGGGGATTGCAACCTAGATGGAGTAAGTTGCCCGGACGAGATCAGCATCCGATGAAGCTAATATGTTGCGAAGTTGTCGAATACGACCTCCGTAGCCCATCGGCACTACATGGGAAGAAGGGATTCGATAGACTAGTATATGCCTGCAAGAATGCACTGAACGCACCAGCTACCTGGCTTTTCTGCAATCTTTCCAACAGTATTCACGCCTAGTTTATCTTTACTTGAGAAGGCAGCAGCTAACACGAGTGGTAGCACCTAGCCCAGACCCTGTTGCCCAACACTACCCAACCATGTATACATCAGACCCAGCACTCATCCAGAACATGGCGACGAGGATTCCTCCTCTAGGGATTCCTTCAGCCGTCCTCCTCGCCGACCGAACCCGACAGGAACTGGACGAGTATGCTACCGAGGTTTACGAATGGCTCTCTCTTATTCGCCTAGAGAGTCCTCGAGTGAAGATTGGCGATAGCGTCGATCCCTATCTATCTAGCTACACAATACCAGGCGATTCCTCGGAGAACAGTGAAGGTCGGCTGTGCAAGATTAGTTGGCAGGGATTTATACCTCCAAACTGGGCAGCAAATACTCTAGCCGAGTTGATCAAAGCACTTCCGCCTAAGGCCTGGTTCTCATTCAGCGCCACACCGTTTACAAGAGTGACCATGGGGAATGGCGTAGATTATACCGTTATGAGGCCACCAAGCAGCCCAGGAGAGTACGTCCTCTGGGAGATCAAGGGGCATGAATGAGTATAGCCTGATTTCCGACCTTAACGGGGGAATATGTCTCGTGCCATGTTCAATCTTGTCGGGCTCGGACATTGCGATCTGTGAGGTTTTCGTCGGCGATCGCATCTCGTACAAGCTGTCTGAGGGCAGCCTGGCCTTCTTCGCTATGGAAATCACTACGCTGAGCCAACTCTTCTATTCTCCTCCTAAACTCGGGGTCGACTTCGTTCTCGTCATCTTCGGCCGGGTTGACAGTGGTGACAGAAATATTAAGCCCGTTAGGCAAGGGTGGCATACCGCCGTCATCGTGCACCGGCGCGCCATTCGTCCCATTTAGTAGATCCCGGGCACTCTCCGCCTCTTTAAGCCTAAGGTACTCGGCGACTTCGGGAAATTCGCCCTCCTCGGTGATCTTTTGACGGGCGGTATAGCCGTCGGATCCTTTAATCATAAGTCCGGCGCCAAGCTCCTCAACTAGGATTTTGGCAGCATCGACGGTCTCAACAACGAACAAGGCGGTCTCATCGTCTTCATCGCGCAGGTTAACATCGACTTTGAACTCCTGGACAAGGGCGCGTAGGAGATCCAGATGGTTGTAGCTAGCAGCGGCGTGTATCAAAGAGTAGCCGTGCTCGTCTTGCTGGCTGGCTAGAGCTGGATTTTCGCGGAGGAGGGGCAGGAGAGCTGGGCTGTTGTCGGCTGCAAGAAGGAATGGATTGGCAGGCATTATGACGATTCCGATGATTCCGAATAGGCCGATAGATAAAGCAAACGGTTGGCTGGCTTCAAGTTCGAGACCATTTAATGAGACAATGCTCTATGTGTGCAAATTCTGGGAGGCTTTAGCTGAATACTCCGATGCGACAACCAAACTACTTTTTTTTTTTTGGAGGGGTTCTTAGCTTAGGTACCCATCAGTGCGAGAGAGAGTCGGAATACTCGCTACCTACCCCGCCAAACCTGCACCGAGGGGTGTCATAGGGCATTTAGCGGAGAGTTATAGCTGAGACCGTTAGGTAGTCCTGTATCCACCTAACAACTGCTACCCATCTCGTTCCAGCAACCCAGCTTCATTCCACCTTTTTTTTATTATTTACAGCTAGGAAGGTAAGTACATATCTCCGGTCTTTCATAGCTCCCAAATGATACATACCGTCTCATCGAGTCGAAATAACCTTTCTTTAGCTCTCCCACTACAAGACACCGCTGCTTTACCGTCACAGCTTTCAGTGTCTTGGTATCTACCTAGCCTAGGTCGCCAACGCCCTACCAGTCGTAACAATCTTGCATGTCCTATACCTGCAGGATGTGCAAGTGACTCATGCGGGCAGCGAGAACATACCTGAACAAGGGGTGGGAATCATTTTCTATCCACTCCCATCATTCTGAGCGTCCACCATTTGCTGTTGTGTGTGTCTTGCTCTACCTACCACGAGTTTCACATAAATACACAACCACAAACAACACAACGTCTCTTTTGACCTCATTCCGTACTCTTGCTCAAGGCAGCTAACTCTGTCTTACCGTTTCCCCCCAACAGAGATATACATATATCAGAGCACAGCACAGCACAGCACACGCCACCCATTCACCCAGAAACAAGAACAACCGGCTGACTTATTACACTCATAGCTTCTTTCTTCGTTCCACTTCCTTTACATCTACCACATCTAACACTCCTAGTAGACTCAATACTGGAGTTTCGACTTCTCATCGCGCTCATCTCGCCCGGCAACTCGGCTTCCCACTTAGAACCATTCGGTTATTCAGCTCTTCACATCGCAGTTACCAACTCACCATGAGTCTCCCCAAACCCCCTTATTGTGGGCAGGACCCTCAGCAGAACTCTCAGCTAGTTCGTTCCCTGAGCGATAAGAAGGGCTTCAAGGTCAAGAAGACAACTTTCAAGATTGCTGGGTCGCCCGACGGCATCAGTGTCGACTCATGGCGCTTCCAAGACTGGGATTACAAGAAACATCATCTACCTACCTATGCGCGCGGCCTCTTCACTACCAGAAATCGCCATAATGATCATGAGATTGCCGTAAGGGGATATGACAAATTCTTCAACGTTGGTGAAGTTTCCAACACGCAGTGGGAGAACATCAAGCGCAATACACGGGGTCCCTATGAGCTCACTCTGAAAGAGAACGGCTGTATCATCTTTATTAGCGGCTTAGAGGATGGCACCCTACTTGTTTGCAGCAAGCATTCAACCGGCGACCGAAGTGATGTTGAGGTGAGCCATGCCAGTGCTGGAGAGAGATGGGTAGACCAACAGTTAGCTACTCTCGGCAAAACAAGAGAAGATTTTGCTCGAGAGCTGCGAAGAAGAAACGTCACGGCAGTTGCTGAACTATGCGATGACGACTTCGAGGAACACATTTTAGCTTATGGGCCAGATAAAGCTGGCTTATATCTTCACGGTATCAACGTTAACATTCCAGAGTTCATGACGTATCCAAGTGAACAAGTTCAACAATTTGCAGAAGAATGGGGTTTCCGAAAGGTCGGCCTGCAGATATTTGATGACGTAGACACTGTCAAGAATTTCCTCGAACAGGTCGCCGAGTCTGGAGCACACGAGGGTCGAGATGTTGAAGGCTTTGTCATCCGCTGCGGGCTGTCACGCGATCGGGATCACACTCAATACAACGACTGGTTTTTCAAATACAAATTTGAAGAGCCATATTTGATGTACCGACAATGGCGAGAATGCACCAAAGCCCTTATTGCCGGAAAGCCTCCCAAGTTCAAGAAGCATGCCAAAATTACCGAGGAGTACTTGCTTTTTGCCCGTCAGAGGTTGGCCAAGGACCCTAATTTGGCTAAGCTATACAACCAAAACCATGGCATCATTGCTCTTCGGGATGAATTCCTCGCATATAAAAATCTGAAAGGCTCCGATGCTGCTAATTTTGAGAGTGTAGCCGGAAATGATACCTCAACCGTGTCAGGCGACCTTGTCCTCGTACCAATTGCAACAATCGGATGCGGGAAAACCACCGTTGGTGTCGCCTTAACCCATCTGTTTGGTTGGGGTATAATTCAAAACGATAATATTCAAGGCAAAGGCCGTCCCGCAAGAATGGTTCAGTCTGTCTTGTCTCTTTTAATGGAGCATCCCGTAGTGATTGCCGACCGAAACAATTCCGAACGTCGAGAGCGAGAACAAATTATCAAGGATATCCTCCTGCAGCACAAGGGCGCCCGGCTCGTTGCTCTGAATTTTACCCATGGTGATATTGATGAAGTTAGAAGAGTCACGAGAGAGCGTGTGCTGAATCGTGGAGACAATCATCAAACTATCCAGGCGGCGTCGGATGAAAATAAGGTTATTGGTATCATGGAGAATTTCCTATCCAGATTTCAGCCTTGTGACCCGGAAAGCAGACCTGATGATGGTTTTGACCTCGTTATCGACCTCGATCCAGCTCAGGGAAGCCGAGTGAATGTGGAAACAGTGGTTACCGAGCTCCACAAGAAATATCCATTACTGATTCCAAACATGCCAAGTGCAGAAGATATGGACGCGGCCGTCAAGAGTGCTATCGAGGACTACGTACCCGGCGCAAAACACAGGATACCCGATCGAACGAATAAAAGAGAGCAGAAGCGAGCAGACTCTCAGCAATCACATGAAGCCAAGAAGAAGAAGCCGCTTGAGTACATGTCTATCTCGATCCCTACCAAGGAGGTCAACGTAGCACTTGAATCGGCCTTCAAAAGCGTTGATCCACAGACTCAACGTTTTTACAAGCAACTGCAACAGACCCGACGCATCCAAGCTCTTTTCCATGTCACACTGATACATAGGGCTTCGGCGAAAGAGCATCCCGAACTATGGCAGCGCTACACCACCCTCATAGCCGAGAGCCAGTCTACGGATGACAAAGTGGGCGAGTGCGAAGTCATGCTTGAGCGCGTCGTGTTCGATGACCGCATAATGGCTATTGTGGTACGGCTGCTAGATCAAGAGAACAAATGGACTTGCGTCAACAAGGTGGCGCACATCACGGTGGGTACACGTGATAGTAGTGTCAAACCCAAAGAGAGTAACGACCTCCTAGCACGATGGCTCGAAATTGGAAGTGGAGGCGAGACTGGCATTGGTGAACGCATATTTGAGGGGAAGCCAACGTTGAAAGGAACCGTTCGTGGCGTACTATCTAGATAGCATAAGGATGGGGCAAGGCGAAATCATCCTGGGCGTTCTAGGGGAAGGGGGATTCGGGACAGAAGAGGTACTCATTAGACAAGGTGCCTTTAGGAATAGCAGCCCGGTGCTATTTTGTGCTTTAGTTGATGAGCACCGGTCCCAAACATACACCTCATACTTGTTCTACTGTCTTCGAGCCACAACCATGATGAACCGCCTGTTAAGCTCGAAGGATACATGATATAGGCCGCATACAGCTCCTAATGACGCTAAGACTGCTGTCCATAGCCATAGCTAGGAAGTCTCCTATCTGAGCTATTAACTAAGACGAGCCACAAGCTTCGATTTTCTCAATATACAGGCCGAAACTATTGTATCCCAAATTCAAGAAAATTTCAATCGATATTGCTCACATAGATATATAACTACAGCCAATGCATCTATTTTCGGGACTAAATCTCTGTCATATGAAGAAACCCACAGGGAATTCGTTCGCGTAAGGCGTTTAATGTTCGCTTCTCACTCCGTAGCTTCTACTACATACAACGCAAGCGTAAGCGTATTCACCCACTCATACCAAAGAAAAAAGTCTCAGCTACTGACCAACAAAAATTTTACTGCCGAGGAACCATTTCTACTTAATTTTAGTTTGATCTCGCGAGGGATCCTTTATCTACTCATCTATAGGCGATACTAGCCTAGACGAGTATCATGACTGAAATCCCTGACACATCTATATGGACTCTATCATCCCATACTAACAACCGGCCGCGCTGCAATTCTACAGCCTCTTGCAAACCCGACGAGGAGAAAGATATCTAAGATATAGATAGCAATCACCTGCACCCGAAAACTAAACAAGAATAGCCTCAATGACAAACAACACAATCCATCACTCACACAAACATATCTTTACCAAAACTAAACCACACTAAAAAATTATCACCCGAGTCTCGATTGGTCTAGTGGTAAGGATACCTGCTTGTCAAAAACATATGACAGCCTAGTTTCTATGATGGTGGATACCTACCTATCGTGAGAATAGCAAATCGCAGGTGGCCGGGGTTCGATTCCCCGATCGAGAGCTCACATCTTCTTTTGCTTCTCGTTGAAACTATTCCTCTCCCCTTTCTTCATTCATTCCTTTTTGATCCTGGCTCTCGTGGTTGTATCCGTCTGCGTCAGGGGGCTCCCCTGACTAGAGAACAGCTCCTCCGCTCAACTACAAGGTAGAGTTAGTTTCATTGGCGGCAATGTTCTAACAGGCTATATAGATGTTATGTAGGTGCTGGGTGCACAATTAGTTAACTAACTTCTTTAGAGCTATAATAGACACTCGGAGAGATGGTGAGTATAGATATGTTGACACATTTAGACAACAGCATTCACATGTAAGAGAGTGGCAAAGGCTGTTCTTTTACTGACATTTCTTATAGCTTGATCATAAATAGTTTTATATTTTTTTATTTTTTTTTCAGTCAACATTATACTATAGGCAGGGCGTTCGTAACTTCAGCGAATGCACTCCATTGTTTCCATGCTTCGCCGCTCTTAATTGTCCACCTTGCCCTCCTAACTCCCTCCTTCCAGCGCCCGTTCCCCGGGCCCCTCTCCGTGATGACTTTTCCATCATCACCAGGGCCCATGGCGCTCGTGTCAGCCTCGCAGATGCCCGACACAACAAATAGGGCCGCTGTATTCATGAGTACGAATTCTAGGATCGGATCATCATCAGCTAGTTCACCTTGCAGGATCTTGCGCAGAATTTCCGCGTTTTCATGGGGTTCCTTGCCCGGCGATACAGTGCTGAGTGGGTGTGCACTAAGCCCGAAGTCCTTTGGCTCCAGCAAGAAATGCTCGACCTTCACACTTTTATCATTTCCGCCTTCAACCAACTGCCAACAAAGAGTAGGCCCGGCGCATGAAATCTCGTCGAGTTGCTCTTGACCGCAGACAACTAGACCTTTCTTCGCACCAGCCAGTCGTAAAGCCTCTGCGAAGACAAAGCCCAGATCGTCGCGCGCAACACCTAGCATACGCGCTTCGATAGCGTCGTCGAGCGGATTACTTAAGGGCCCGAGAAGATTGAAGATTGTCCGCCATCCGAGCTCTTTACGGATGGGGGCGACATGCCTCATACCCGGGTGAAATACGGGGGCGAATAGGAAAGCGTAATTGGTGGACTGGTAGACGGTGGAGATGGTGTTGGGAGTGATACGGGCGAGCTGGGCAGGCTTTGGCTGCATGTTCATGAGCAAGTCCGCCGAGCCAGACTTGGAGGTCGAGGCACGGTTGCCATGCTTCGCGAGGAGGAGCAGGGACGAGGCGAGAATGGAGGATGTAGTGGAGATGTTGAAAGTGTGGTGGGAGTCGCCTCCTGTGCCAACAATGTCACACTGCGAGGCATATCAGTATTATGTATGTCTTCAGGCTCCTGCGCATAGCATCGGCGGGCTCTCCGCCTTTGTTGCCACAGCCGCCACAACCCTTCCAAGGAACACTCACTAGTCCACCCAGGTATTTCCCCTCCGGTCGCTTCCCCTTTGCTATGGCCTTCTCTAAGCTCTGAAAGTCGATCTCCGCCGCATGACGGCGCATAGCAGCAGAGGCCTCGGCCAAGACATCAGCACGGCGGTCCCAGCCCGTGAAATGTAGAGCCGTTAGGAGCGAGCCGGTTTGGACGGGGCTCAGCTTATTAACAAAGATCAGCGAAATGGCCTCGGCGATCTCGTGAGCCGTGACTTTCTCCTTTTCGGGATCCGGCCATATACGCTGGAGTAAGGGGCGGATATCGACCAGGCCCCGCTGATCTTGTGTTGTAGCGGCCATATTGTGTTGGTGTTGTTGTTGTAGAAGCTACCGAGTTCGGAGGTCAGAAGGAATGTGTGTTCTTGGTAAATTAGTCTATCTTCTTATAAGTTCACTCCGCGTTGCGACGATAGTCTCGAGCTTGGAAAAGGTAAGATCAAAGTCAGGAGGAAACATAACAATGTCCAAAATAACTCAATTGACCTGCTATCCCAAGAACGTAAGCTGCAGGCTCATCGCTTCTAGCGATATTCGAAGTGACTCAAGTAGTAAAAAGAGTATGTCACCCCAAGCTGTTCCCAGGTTGCTAGTGGTCTTGCTGCCCCGCCATGTCATTCCAATGCTTTACCTCTTAGGTGGAGGGGCAGGGGCAGGGATGGGTGCAGCTAAAGAGTTGAACTGCGGATCCCCATCGTACCCATGCCATTGCTGTACAGCATAACAGTTATCGATTGCGGCGGTGAAATACGGCAGATTTTATTGCTCAAGACTGGGGATTCCAAACCTCCGACCTCCGACGCTGGCCCCGTCCCGGACCAGGCTTGACCCATCCTGGTCCGCTATTGAAGGAAGCAAGCACGGTCCAGTTATTTTCATCCAAGCTTTTTGCGACGGGTCAGCGGTGGTCTGAAGGAGAGCAACGGCCAACGCGCTCGCCAATTCGACGATAACGACGACACTAGGGTTGAGGGAGAGGAGGTCCGGGCAAAAAACAAACCCAATAGGAAAGGGAATACAAAATCAATTGCCTATAATGCCACCACGGCTCAATTGCTCTGCGCGCAGCAGCGTAGGCCGAGCTCTACAACGAACAACGACAAGCTCGACAAGAGTACCGGCCCTGATAGTTCAAAATGCGACGAGGGCAGCTTCGAGGCAATATGCGACGGCAGGCTCCCCAGTACCTCTCGCCGGCCTGAGGTTACCCGACGACTATATCCCTCCCACTCAACCTCCAAGTGCTCGGCGTCCCGAGCTGAGAAAGGCCCAGCTTCTTCGCTCATACACGGCAATGCTACGATCGACGCCTTTGATGCTCTTCTTCCAACATAACAACCTTACTGCCGTAGAATGGGCCGCTGTACGACGAGAGATGCGTGCTGCCTTGGCACAGCTACCACCCCCCGTTGCTGGGCCCGACGGCACCGTCCCAGTCGATATCACGTCGAAGATTGAGCTGCAAGTGTTGCGCACACGCATGTTCAATGTCGCCTGTAAAGTCGTGGACTACTTTCATCCCGAGGCCCAGGCCGAGAAGTCAAATGCATACACACACGATCTGTCCAAGACAGCCTATGAGTCGATCAAGACGGCGACCATCGACGAGTCGTCTCCCTACGCCCAGATTAACCCCTTGATAATAGGGCCTATTGCTGCTGTCAACTTCCCTTCAGTTTCGCCGGCACACTTGGCAGCCGTTCTCAGGGTTCTTGCGCCATCTCCTCCGGCGTACCCTGCTCCCCCGCGGAAGAAGAACCCCGGATACTACGATCCTATTGCCCAGAGCGGGTTCCAGAAATTGATCCTTGTTGGGGGCAGGATAGAGGGCAGTGCTTTCGATCACGATGGCGTCAAGTGGGTTGGCGGCATTGAGGGTGGTATCGACGGACTACGGGCACAACTTGTTTCCCTGTTACAAAACGCCGGCCTTGGTCTTACGACAGCTTTGGAGGGTCACGGCAAGGGGTTGTGGTTGGCTCTCGAGGGCAGACGGACGCAGCTAGAGGAAGAATCCAACGGGGGCAAGAAGGCGGGCGAGCCAGCGGAAAACGAAACCAGTGTCTAGCGGGTGTGTACTATTCATCTGTATATGCTCTGGAGCGATGTATAACAATATACCTAGAACAAACGAATGTATATGGAATCCCGTAGTGGACGCTACACTGGTGTACCTACTCAAGCAAATGCTTGGTTACTGGGCAGAAACCGGTCTAGAATGAACATGATAATGACCATATTTCCCCAAAAGCCGTGCTTTGCTGGTGCCTAACGTAATGGATAAACGATACCTATTATAGTCACCTAGGTAATACCTATTGTTCTCGGTGTCCTGAGACATGTCCTCTCTGCACCTGCAGTACCTATTCCGGGTGTAACATGCGCTAAACTGGACCCTGCATATCACTAAAATGGCAAGCAGCAGCGCTCGTCGGTGGTTTGCCAGGCGGATAGGTAAGTACCTAAGCCAAGCAGGTAACAACGTCGCATTGATGAACCACCAAGTCAGAGCTGAGAGCTTGCAACACTCCCAACGTCACCCTTCTCCAATCCTCGACCGTCGCATGACCAGACAAGACATTTACGGCCGGCAGCGGACCACACACACGCCCTACCTAGAAACTATTCGATTCTCCCTTTTACAAGTCCCGATGAGCAGATCGCAAAAGCTGCATTAAGACCGGAGGAGTTCTAGGCCGCCGCCCTCTCAGACTACCCAGTTCTATCTATCTATACAACTACTCAACGGCTGCACAAGACTCCAAGGAGCAGGCGAGCAGGCAATCACCCACCCTACCCATCCTCGCGATGGATTTCGCGCCGTACCAGAGCTCGCCGCCCGAGCACAACCGCCCGTTCTCCCCGCCCACCGCGGACGGCACCGCGTCGCCGCGCGCATCGCTCGATCAGCGGCGGTCCTTCAGCCCCTCGCAGCGCAATTTCGCCGCCTACTCTCCCCCGCCGCTGCAGCACCCGCAACCCCAGCGCTCGTGGCACGCGGGCTATGCCTCGGCGGAAGAAGGCTTCGGTGGCGGTATTGATGTTAGTGGTGGTGGTGATGATGTAGGCGCTGGCATGGGAGGGATAGGGCTGGGCGGCGGCGGCGGCGGAAACGGAGGGTTCGTTAGCGAGTTCGACACCAGTCTGGGCATCCGGCTCGACTACGAGGCCGTGCTTGCTTATATAGGGTTACCACCGCTCGGTGCCATCATACTGCTGATTCTGGAGAGGAAGAGCGACTATGTTAGGTGAGTACAGATCATGATCCCCTTGTCGATGGACTGCCGAGCCGTCGTGTTGCTGTGGACTTCGCCTCCTTGCTTTTACAGGTCTACTGAGGGAAGGGGAGGGAGAGGAGATAGAGAAGCCTCAAAAGGGGGCGTTTAAGCTCAGTGGTCTAAGATCCCTCAACGCTAACGCCATACATCCAGATTTCACGCGTGGCAGTCAAGCCTCGTCTTCACTGTCATGTTCGTCCTTCACCTCCTGTTTTCATGGTCGACCTTCCTCAGCTGGGTCATCGTGCTCGGAGATCTTGGTCTGATCGGGTTCCTCGCTCTTCATGCTTACCGAGACGCCGATACTCTCGATAGGTGAGTGGCCAGTAACCCTAGCTATCTACGAGGTATAACTTTACAAATGCAAGCCGCACACTAACTCGCGAGACAGATTTGAAGTCCCTGTTTTCGGAAGTATAGCAAGTCGGATACTTGATGATGAGTAGGATCCTCGGAATCAAATCACTTAATTGGGGATGGTTAGATGTGTGTTGTTACATGAGATCTGTCCGGGAGTAAGCTATTCGAGGGCCGTTAACCTGATGAGCGGCGTAATGATAATGTGGACGCGTATATATCCCCGTGGTATCAACACATCATGGTACCAATATATATTAATGTGGCAAGCCCCCAACTCGGCCGTCGACCGCATCGAGATCGCCACAGTTTATTCCAAGTACTCCTTGAGTGAACGTATAGACGATATCTTCATCTTTAAGTGCCATATGACCGCGGATCCTAACTAAATATTAAAGCACATTGTCACTCCGGCCGGTCCTGTTTTGAATCAACGTACAAGGCCACAGTCCTTCCCGTAAGTTTTTCTCCTCTTCATATAGATGGTAGAACCTTGTCGTCAACATACTTACCTAGGTAAATATTTCCAAGGATAGTGGTTTTTATTGCTTGTTTTGAGAAACAGGTTGTGAGCTCTAATTTAATATTGGCTCATATGGGATTGATCAAAATAAGTCAATTTTTCAGTTCTAGCAAGGGTTTTGTACCCGCAAACAGCCTTGAGGTTGTATTATCGGCCTATTCGTTCGCTAGAATAAAGAGATGGGTTGTAGATCCTGGACCTTTCTCCATCAGCTGCCGATTTTCCAACCCCAGTTCTACGGGTTTATCCCTCTTTCTACTCAGCCGGAAACTTGAGCCTCCATTGTAGGACCCTCACTTCTATGTATAGATTATTATTGTACTCGGACTCTAGATACCTAATACGGCCGCGGATCTCCCTGAGATACCCTATCTCTCTGCTCTAATATAGTGTTACAAGTAGTACGTTTCATACTACTATTTCCATTTGAAAACATCAAGGTTTCAGAAGTTGCCTTGATGATAATGGACCTTGATTTATTAGAATAATCAGTGGAATGTAGGTAACTCGTATACATAGAAGTGCACATCGCGAATAATATGTTTAAAGCGTGTGAGCTAAAATATGTCGCTATGTAGTGGTAATTCACCTCTCTAGGTGTAATATTAGAAGTAATCCAACAAACATGCGCGTAGGTATCTAATCTGGAACAAGCTAATAGAAACCCGTCGATTATACTTTCATGCGTTTTGGTTTGAGCAAAGGTTCGGATATCCCTCGAGATCCTTTTTTACATGAGAATATGACTCTCCAACACCGATATACGAAAGCTTATCGGTCCAATGACCTGTTGGTGTTATCCCATATAATAAATATGCCTTGTTTAAATCGACCTACATATGACTAGATGCCATCTGTGCTTTCAAATCCCGGCCGCTTGATCCCATTAAACCAAGTTAGAAAAAAATACAATATATGAGAAAGCGATTTGACCTAGGTCCACAGCCCCTTTATATGACATATACCCCCGTAGATTTAAATTATTACCCATAAATCGTTCCATGGATAACCTTTCCCGTATTTGGCTCTGCATGTTTTGGTCCCACGCCTCTAAAGACTTGACCATGATTCTGGAGTCATCGCCCATTGTCTGAAGAACTCAGAAATACGCAACGACACTTTGGAATTTGAAGCCTGTCACAAGGGTTTGTAATCCAGGATTCGAATGATCTGGTAAATCGTTGTGGCCTCAAGAGCCATGGTTATCCTATTTCGTAATTCCAGAGGGTTTACGCGGCGCCTTATAACTTCACCCTTCTGGTGACCTGGCCTAGCCCTGGAGACATTACCGCCTATTACCGCCCTCCGGTTTCCTGCAGGTCTGCAAGGAAACTGAAGGCCTTGTGTAGCCGGGTAGGTTGTGTAGCTAAACTAGTCCCGATCAGATCAGTTCGGTCCCAGCAGTATGGATCAGGTTAGTACGTGTAACAAAGTCCCTCCTGTGAGTCCCCAAATACCTTCTCTATATAAGCGGCTCTAAATCCTAGATATACGAGTGGAATGCAAAGCCGGCGGCGGCGGTCGCCTCGGACTGTAACTGAAAGATTATCACTTAACTTTAAACGAAGCGTTTTCAAGCTCTAGGACACTAGACATGATGTTAGAGAACGTAACCACTAGGACTACTGCAGGGTATATAGACAAAGAAGACCGTGCCTGTATATAGTCAGATGGCACCCAAGAAGGGAGTTCAGAAGACCTTCGCGCAACAACAATACTCATGACCTACCCCTAGACTAGGGCTCCTGACACATAATATCCTCACAACAGAGGAAAAGAAGTATAGACAGTAAGTAAAAGTATATCTGGCTACTACATATGTCAAGAATTAAGGGTTTTGACACAAAGCGGCATGCCCGATCCGGATCCATAGCAGGCGTTAGAGGATAGGCGTTCTATTTCCTAGTTTATATTATTCCGGTGATTCGGCGCTCGTATGAACATAGTAGGTTTCTGGGAGTTCTCTGGCGGAAACACTCAAAAGACTCTTCTAGCTTCGGGTCGCGGCCCGTGCGTACGGCCCGAGCGCTCTCCTTAGTTCCGAGTCGTCCAGAGGACAAGAGGTCCCGACGATTCGTGGGTTTCTCGGTACGGTTGTCCGTTGGAGTCAAGGTGCTAATAACAAAACGGAGTGCCGACAACTACAGCCGGAGTGCAATGAAAAGTCAAAGCCGACAGGCAGCGGAGGATCGGACTTGTTAAACTTGTTACTTGCCTTCCCACCATCGCATACTGTCCGAATAGTCAATCGTACGGTATTTTGACCTGGCTTTCGTACGAAAGGTATACCTAGGACCTCCTACCTGTTCAGTTTTCCTTTCTTTTCTTCTTTTTTGTAGATGTAACACTTAGTAATAGACTTGGTGACCTACCACTTCCGCCGTCGTACACGCAGTACGACAACCTTGTTACCTATGGGTAATAGCCTACGGACACTTACAATGCTGAGTATTCAAGTACTTTACGTAAATTACTCGGGATGACTTACCTACAGCATCTTATTAACGCTCCCGCCACCTCCCTTTCCTCTCCCTCTTCTCTCTCTTTCAAAGACGGCATTCAAACCCAATCAAATCATCAATTACTAGACGACGCGTCTCGCTGAGCTTCAGGGTGGTATGGACGAGACGTTTACTACTACCTACGCCCTAATTCCCCCTTTCACGAGAGCACCATCATCTGGCCATTTAGCGAGTGTAGTACACTCTCAAGTTCGGCGCCATCGCCATCGCCACGATCCAGATCTTCATATTTCTCATCGAAGCCCCGCAGCATACTTTCTCGGAGCAACTCATGCCCTTATCTATGCACCCGCTGACCTCTCAAGAGGCCCCCCCCCCCCCCCCC